>CAJVQA010001830.1:0-23969 GCA_910591915.1 Cetraspora pellucida
ATTGTTTCTGTTGTGATTGTTCTTTGTCTATCAATAAAATTCTAATTTTCTGTTGTATCTGTTTTTGTTATTTATTCTATCTACTTTTTTTGTGTTTTGGTCTACAAAACTTCTTATCTTTTTTTCTTTTTCTACTAGTTTCCTTGTCGAAAAACTTTTCTTGTCAATAAACTTGTTTTTTTATCTGTTGTTTTTCGCTAAGATGTGTATACTTTTCAGGCTGTGAGCTTGACCTGCCTAATATTAAGGCACTTTAGAATAAGGCTAGTTATCTATTTGAGTAAGCTAGGCAGATAATCTGTCTTGACCTTGTTAGACAATTTCTCTTTTGTTATTCACTTTTCTTTTCTTGCAGTTAGGTGGTGGCCAACACATAACTATTTTCGATATTTTCTTTTTATCATTTTAAGTATACTATTTAGAATAAATATATTCTAACTTTTTGCTTTATAGATGCCTCACCAAAGCAAAAGTCAAGCAATTTCTAGTCGTTTGTCCTCTCTTCAAAAGCAAGTTGCAAATTTGGAGGCTAAAATGAGCAAAAGGGCTCCACCAAATTTTGAGATAATCTAACAAAAATAGCAATGAAGTATTATCCACAAGCAGATAGTTATGGAAAGAAATTTGCTATGAGTTTGGGTTACAAATTTAGAAGATGAGGTTCAGGAGTTGTGAAGGAGGTTGAAGAAAAGAGAGGGCTGAAGATATTTTTGTAAAATTTTGTAAATAGTAATAATAATAATAATAAAATTCTATATTAAATATAATTGATTTTTTTTTTTTTTTTTTTTAATTTTTGTACTAAGTTTTTATAATTAATAAAATAATAATTAATGAAATAATAAGTAATAAAATAATAAGTAAATAGTAATGTTTATAAAAGTAAAAAAAAAATGTTAGGTTTCATGAAGCACAGTTTCAATAACAACTTGTGGTTTCCAATTTTGTTGTTCATGATATCATTCTAAATGATCACTATTATAGTACTTTTGTAAAATTTGTCATTTGTTGTTGCAAAGTTAATAAGCACCATTTCCTAATTTAGCATAAATAGTAAATAGTCCAGTTCTTTTATCTTCAAACTTTGCAGAGCATGAGGCTTCTATATTCTTTTATTGGATTAGAACTTTATCATCAACTTCAAATTCTTCTGATTTTAGTCTTCTGTCATGTCTTTCTTTTTGTTTTTCTTGTGATGCTTCTGTATTTCGTCTAGCATGTTCTTGTGCTTCTGATAGTTTATCTATTAAATCAAAAACTCATGACAAAATACTATCTTTTAAGTTTATTTCTGCATTAGTTTCTTTTATCGGCAGAATTAATTCTATTAGTAATACAGCTTGTCTTCCATAAGTTAGCTAAAAAGATGTATATCTGGTAGTAGCATGCTTCTTGATTCAATAAGCAAAAAGTACAGCAGGAAGATTTATATCTCAATCTTTGCTGGTTTCTACTTTTGCTAAAGATTCACACAATGTTCTATTTAGTCTTTCTATCATACTATTTGTCTATAAATGATATAGTGATAAAAACTTATGTTTTATAAGAAAGTTTTATATAGAACTCGAATCATTTCACTTTAAAAGTTAGGTCCTTAGTCTGAAAGAATGATCTTGGGTATTCCATATCTGCAAACTATTTCTGTAAAGATAAATTTTGCAAAGGTTATAGCACTTGCATCTGGCACAGCTTGAGCTTCTGGCCATTAGGTTAAATAGTTTGTTGCAACAATAATGTATCTATTATTGTGAGTAGTAATAGGTAAAGGTTCTACTAAGTTAATTCCAATTCTTTCAAAGGTTTGTCCTATCTTTATAGGGTGTAAAGGTTCTTTTCTTCTAGCCTTGCCTCTTCTTTGGCATTGATCACAAGTCTTAATATATTCTTTAATGTCTCTATATATTTGATCACAATAATATCTTTCTGAGATCTTATGATACATGACATCTATTCCTAAATGTTCTGCAATAGGATGACTATGCATCATATATAAAATAGAGTCTACTTCTGTTCATTTAATAACTCTAAATAGTTTGTCTATGAATTTCTTGTTCATTTTATACAAAAGTCCATTTTGAATCATAAAATATTTAGCTTGATTGATAAGTTGTTTCTATTAATAAGTAGTGAAGTCCAAAGATATAGTGTTAGAATTTAAATAATTAAATAGATTGTGATATTGATCTAAGTTCATTATTTAAAATTTTTATGTCAAAGTCTTGAGAGAGCATCCACATTAGAGTGAATTCTATCTGGTTTATGAATGATTGTAAAGTGATAAGGTTGAAGTTTCAAAATCCAGCATCTGATATGTTCTTTGAGTTTTACAGTTTTAAGCTATTTTAATGCTAAATGATCAGTTATTAAGGTAAATTCTGTAGTTTCTAAATAACTATGAAAATGTTCAATGGCCCATACTATTGCAGCACACTCTAATTCTGTAGCAAAATAATTTTGCTCTTGGGGCAACAAACTTTTACTAGTATAAGCAATAGGAAGTTCTCTACTATTTCTATTTTTTTGGCTTAATGTGGCTCCAAAGCCATGATATGAAGTATCTGTAGCAAGTATAAATCTTTTGCTAAAATCAGGATAAGCTAATATAGGTGTAGTAACAAGCTTTTCTTTAAGTAATTCAAAGGCTTGTTGTTGTTTACTTCCCCAATAATAAGGTTTATCTTTATGTAGAAGTTTGTTAAGCAGTTGGGCTATTGCTGAAAAGTTTTGAATAAATTGTCAATATTAACTAGCTAAACCAAGAAAAGATATTAATTTAGTAGTGTTTTTAGAAGCTTGAATCTTTTGTACTGCATCAATTTTCGCAGAATCTGGGGCTATTCCTTTTGAACTAATAGTATGTCCTAAAAAGGATAAGAATTTCATTTAAAAATTGCACTTGTCAAGGTTAAGTTTTAATTCAGCTTTTCTAATCCTTTGAAACACTATTCTTAAATGCTTCAAATGATCTTCAAATGTTTTTGAGTATACATTAGTATCATCAAGATAGACAACAACAAATTTCTATGCAATTCTTTTATATACTCTGTTTATAAGTCATTGGAATGTTGCTGGTGCATTGCACAATCCAAATGGCATTACATTAAATTCATAAGTACCATATTTTGTAATAAATGCAGTCTTTTTTCTATCTTTTGGATCCATCATAACTTGCCAGTAATTACTAGCTAAGTCTAAAGTTGAGAACCATTGTGATCCAGATAATGTATTTAACATCTTTTGTATTCTTGGTAAGGGATAAGCATCCTTTTTAGTGATATTGTTAAGTCTTCTGTAATCTACACAAAATCTTAACTTTCCATTCTTCTTTTGTACTAAGACAACAGGTGATGCCCAAGGGCTTTCTAATGGTTGAATTATGTTGCTTTCTAGCATTCATTCAATTTCTTCTTTAATAAAGTTCTGTTCATCAGGTGGCATGTTGTAAAGGCATAATTTAATAGGTGATACATCTTCTGTATAGATATGATGTTTAACTTTATCTGTTCTGCCAAGTTCTGTAATATCTTTGGCAAATAAATCAGCAAATTCTTCTAATAAGTTTTTGAACAATTATCCTTGTTCTTTAGTAAGTAGTCCTACATTTACAATATCTGTTTTCTCTAAGGCATATTTTTCATATGATATTAGAGTATCTATTGTATATATATATATTTCTTTTAATGCATTTCTTTGCAAAGCCTGTTGCAAAGCTTCTTCTTCCATTGGTAATTCTTCCTTAAGTGGTAATTCTTTAATTTCTTCTAAGTCTTTTTGGTTTTTTGGGTTTTCTGAATCTTTTAAATCTTCCGAGTCAGATAGTTTTTGATCTTGCCTAGGATGATTCAAAAATTTTGAGATACAAAGGCCAAACAAAAGTAATAAGTTGCTTGTATTTGGTGATGAGTTATTTGATCTTGGAAAAATTCTAACATCTTTTCAAAATTATCCTCTAGATATTGAATTCTGGCTTTCAATCTAGCAATGATTTGGTCTTTTTCATTCTCTTTTTCATCCTTCCTCTTCTTAGAAATAGTGTTCCCACTTATTTCTATAAGTTCTATAGCAGTTTCTTCTAGTAACTCTATTGCTTCTGTAATGTTTTCTTCTTTTAAAATAGTTTCTTTAGCAAGAGTTAACTCATTTAACTCTTGGTAACATTCATCACAATATCCTTGATGTTCTTCCAATTCTGTGCATTGTTTAGCAAAAAGGCATTCATGACAAAGAGCTACTTTTCCTTCAAAATTTTTTCTTAAGTTTTCTATTGCTTTTTGAATATCAAAGTCTAGATGAGCAGTATTAAAAGATTCATCTAAGATCTGTTGTAAGGTGGCTTCTTCTTCTTTAGTAAGGTTTATTTATTCTGTTCAAAGTAAGATGATAATTTCATCAGAAGTCTATTCATGACTATATCTATCATGGTCTTGTTCTTTCATGGCTTCTTCTATAGTCTAAGTGTTTTCTTCTAATAAGACTTTAGCAAGTTGATAGATTCTATTTTGGTTTAAGTTATACTGACTTTCAGCACTTTTGTTAAACTCAGTATAGTGTTTAATTCTATTTCAAATTTCATAATTTAGGTTATATTGCAAATCTAGCTAACTTTATAAGTATACATATATTCTAATTCACAAAACCATAGGTCTTCTCACATACTTTCTAAGTAATGCATTCGTGATTGAGGTTTCTGAAAATTACACACTTTATATTGGACAAGAGTTCCTCTTCCTAATCCTGTTATATAATATTCATAAGTTTCTGGTTCATTTGGGTCAAGGCCTTCATAATAGGTCTTGTAACAAGCAGTATAAGCAAGTTGAGTCTTTAGCTTGTATAGTTTTTCTGGTTGTTGTGAAGTAAAGCAAAGACAACAATGATGGGTTCTTCTTTTACTATAGTAAGATTGTCTTTCTTGTTCTACCAAGTCTTGATTGCATCCACATCTATAAGTTAGATTGTCTAATTTCAATTGAGTGACAGGGCAGTATATTTCTATATAGCCATATTCATTACAGTCATAGCATTGGTTTTCTGGGCAGTTTTTGAATAGGTGAGTGGTTTGTTTGCAATTCTTGCAAGCCAATTGTCTTTTTGGTCTGTTGAGACAGTTGGTAGATTGGTGACCATATCTGTTGCAATGTTGGCATTTATTTTTAGAGCAGTTTTCAAGTTGATGAGTAGTCTTGTTGTGGATGTGACATGTAGAATAGGTTTTTCTTCAAGAGTATATGGTCCATCCTTCAATATAATCTTCTTCCTTAAGAGTTATAGAAAAGGCATAAGCTTTATAAAGAGTTAAATATTCCTGTTCATATAGTTCAAAATCTTCTAAAGTAATGCAAATAGGTTGTTTTTCTCAAGGTTGTTCTTGCTCATAGAATGTATTAAGAACAATTTTTCTTTCTTTCCAATAAATAATATACTGAGAAGTTTTTCAGTTATAGTTAGCTTTTACTTTCTTTGACCAATCATTTCCTAATAGAAATAAATAAGAAGTAGCAGATACAACTTTTACATCTAAAGGAATAAGTTGTCCTTAAACTCTAATAGGTAGGTTTCTAATAATTCCTAATGGTCTGGAGGTAGTTCCAGTATTAGTGACAATAATGCTCTTAGATAGTTCTTCTATTTTCAATTCTAATTCTTTTACTGTCTAGTAGGAAATCATACTAACAAAGGCTCCACTGTCAATAATAGCAGAATAGGTTCAGTCTTGGATGTCAATATAACATTTGACAGGAATAATAGTAGGAGTGTAATGTGGTTTGGTGATTTCTTGATTCTTTGCTGTGATATAAGCAATAAAAGCAGTTCTAATAGAATAGTTGTCTAACAATCTTTTCCAATTATTAGTATTTGGAGTAGTTTTTATTTCAGCTACATTTACATCTTGATAGTAGGGTGAGAGTAAGTGATTAAATCTTGTTCCCTATCTTTCTTGACTTCTCTCTCTAGATCTGTTTCTTCCTAAATAGTTTCTGTCTCTGGATCTGCTTCTGCTTCTGTCTCTTTGATAATCATTTCTTTGATTGTTATAGTTTCTTTTATTATTATTATTGTGATTATTATTGTTGTTTCTACTTCTTCCAAAGTTTTTGTTTCTTTGATTTTCATTTTGTCTCTTTCTATAATTTGCCATAAAGTGTCCAGGATTACCACAGTAATAGCAAAGAGCTCTGTTCTGTGCAAAGTTAGGTCTAGAGTTATTTTCTTTTTCTGCAGTATAAGCTGTATGAGATTGTAGAATTTGTTGAGCTTGTAAAGTTGGTTAAGATTGGGTTATGACTGAGTTGATATATAGTTGGGCTAGTTGTTTGGTAATGTTATTAACATCATTTTTTTCTAAGATGGCCATTACTTTTCCTAGTTTTCAATATTTTGCTTTTTCAATAGCAGTAGCTAAGTCCTCAGAAACTGATGCTTGTACAGATATTGCATATTTAGGTCGCAATCCTTTAATAAAAAGTTGAACAATAAAGTTATTTGGAAAGCCTTCATCAGGGTCTACCTTTTTTTGGAGCTTTTTAAACTGAGCAATGTATGTGTCAACAGTGTTGGTTCCTTGTTAAAGGTTAAAGAATATTTGTTGCCACATAGCTTTCTTTTTGACTGTTTTGAATTGCTCCAAGAAACTAGTTTTAAATTGAGGATTATCTCTTTTACTATATGACTGAAAATAGTCATTTTCAAGTCCTTTGAGTCAATCTTCTGCATTTTCCTTTATATATGCTTGGACAATTGCAAGTTTTCTAGCTTCAGACCATCCATTGGCAATAGCAGCTCATTCAAATTCATTAATCCAGTTGACTGGATCTTCAGTTCCATCATCTTTAAATGATACAATTTTAAAAAGTGACTTCTCTGCAGTTCTAAGAATGTCAACTAGTCTATTCATTACAGCAATAGCATTGTCCATAGCTCTTTCATCCTCAGAGTCAAGTTTATTAGTAATAGTTTCATTTGAGCTTTCTGGTTCTTCTTCTTCTAATAGAGGTTGTTCTTCTAAAATTTCTGTTTCTTCAAGGTAGTCTTGTTCTGTTAATGAATTAAGATCTTCAATAGTTAAAGTTGTGTTTTCTTGAGTATGAGTTTCTAGATCTTAGACAAAGTTTTCAAGATCAATAGGTTGGTAATAATTAAATGGTATTTTAATAATAGGTTGTGTAGTTATAGTTTCAGAATAATTAGTTGCTTCTGGTAAGTTAGAAGTTAAAGAAGTGTCTTCTTCAGTTAAAATAAGATTTTCAGTTGTTGTAGATGAAGTTTCTTCTAGGCTTGATTCAATACCAGGACAAGGTAAAATAAGATTAATTTCTTTGGTTACAAATCTAGTAAATCTATTAATTGGCCTTGGTGTAGTTAAAGTTGAAAGTTGAGAGAGGTATGAGGGTCAAGTTAGAGTATAAAAAGGTTCTTGAGTAATTTCTCTTTCTTTTGAAGCTCCTGGTTAAATAAAAAGAGAAAGTACTTCTTCTATTCTTGATGGATTATTTGGTTGATAATAAGTATAATGTCCACTAGTCTGATCTTCACTATATGATGCTAAAGAGCTAGAGTCTACAATAGGTATTGGAGTTTGAGTAAGAGTAATAACAGTAGTAATAGGATAAGTAGAAGTTGTAGCAGATTCTTCTACAGTAATAACAGTTTCTTGTAATAATTGTTGAGAATTAGATGCACTAGTTTCTTCTTCAGAACCTTGTGCTGATTCTAATGCAGCAGCTTGTAAAGCTTTAATATATTGTTAGGCTCAACTGGATTATCAATAAAAATATCAAATGGAGTCCTTTGGTTAGCAGTAATTGATGGTACTGAATAATGAGAAGTATATTCTTGAAAGATAGTTTGTACAATCTCTTGAGGGTTAGTTATCTGGTTTTGATAATGACAACTAAAAATAATGTTTCTAGCTGCAACTTGGGCAGCTGCATGTCTAGCAGTGGCTAATCTTAAAAAGTTGGAATGAGTAACTTTATTAAAAAAATAGCTTGGTAGTCTGTAGAATATCAAGTTCAAAATGCAGCAAAATGTCTATAAAGAGTAGGAGGTGGATAACACTGTAGGCAAGATAAATCAATTGCAAGAGTTTGCAATACAGTTGTAGCAAGAGAGGGGTTTTCACTGGTATTTTCGAATATTTTTTAAATGAAATCAAGTGAGAAAATCTCTCATAAAATAAATTTCTTCGAGAAAGGTTAGTACTAATAAATAATAAAATGATAAAATAAAATAATAAAATCAAGAGAATAAATTTAAAATAATAGTGCTAGCAAGTAAAGAATTCAAGTAATCAATCAAAGTTTAAACAATTCAAAATATATTCATCAGCCAGTAAGTAGTGTAAAATCAAAAATCAAATTCAAAAATCAAAATCAAGATTGTTTCAAAATCAAAAATGTAAAGATAGAAGGTAAAAGCATAAACTTCTTCAATTTCAAAATACAAAATACAAATGCAAAATACAAAATAATTCAATTCAATTTGAGTTAGTAGAGGTATACCTAAAATAATAATTCCAAAATTTCAAAAATGCTTTTTTACAATTGCTGCTTTCAAAATAAAATTCTTCCTAGAGAGAGAATTGCTTCCTAGGGTAATTTCTTTGAGAGAGGTTTCTGTTTCTTTCCTGAGATAAATTTTTATATTTCCACCAAAAGGCACCAAAATGTTACAGAGTTGTAGCCTTCTTGATACAATACAACCAAGTAACAAGGTCACCCAGTACAGTGATTGACTATTGCAAATATATACGGGATGGAGGTGTAATAGTTTACTTTACTACACAGCAGCAGGCAAACAGTTTGAGATAGTAACAGTATATAGATTAACTTTTATTAAATAAATATACAGTGACAATCTTGCCTGTAGAAATTATCCTAGAGGGAGAATATCACTTTTACAAATTAGGAGTAAAGGTAGAAGGGTCTAGGTTGAAGTATAGAAACTTAGAATTAGCAAGAAAGGTAAAAGCTACCCTTTATATATTTTTTTTATCTAGCAGGGATAGTGGAGATTCAAGCAACATTACTTGATACTGTATTTGGAGTAATGGGGTTCAAACAACATTAGATATTATTGTAGTTGAGATAATAGAGATTTGAGCAACATTAAATGATACTATGCTTGAGGTAGTAGGAACTGTGCAAAGGCAACTGGGGATATTGTTTATATCATTTGTTATTCATGCTTGAAACACTTGGAGCTTGTGTTTAGGCACTTGGATCCATGAGGACACTTGGGATTTGTGTTAGGGATACTTGGGATTCTTGTGCTGCAGCATTTGGCAGTAATTTGATGTTAGAATACATGAAACTTGTATAAAGGTACTTGGGATTTGTAAAACAATAGTAACATCACAGATGTTACTCAGTGTCATGTGGCTGTACTACATTTCTAATAGCAATTAAGATCCTTTTATCTATCTACTATATAATATAACTATTGACTAACTAATGACTAATAATAAATATAATATAAAATACAATAATGAATAAATATATAATTACTAATACTACTATAATATACTATGCTAAAATCTACTTTGTAACAATACTATATATAGCTAAATTATTTTATGCTATGACTAATATTTAAGTTAACCTCTTAAAATCTATTCTGGTTACCAATAATCCTTCATCTCACTACACTCTTATCTACTATAATAATCATTATCTTCTACTACATTCTTCTAAATAATCTTTTAAATTTTTAGGTTGTGGGTTTATCTTGAACAATAGGCAATCTAAACAAACAAAACTGCTTATTGCTGAATCTTCTTAACTTATTTAAATTGCTAAAACCAACTGTATTACTGACTCATATACCCATTATATTATTAATGCAGTTATTATTCTTGCTCTTGAATATTGTCTTCAAAACATTGTAGTTAGTTAGCCTACATGAAATAAAATCTTTATTCAACATATCAGCCTTATTAAACTTAAAGCTAAACTTTGCTGCACAATACTATCTAGTACTCTTTTATATTTTCAAATTTACAACTTCAAACACATATAGAACATTCAACTACAATATCATATTTTCAATCTTCTCAAATAACTTAATAATTCTGACCTATTAGGCACATCAATGCACATCCAAATTCAACAGTTACAAAATAACCTTTGGTCTTTTACTAATATTCTTTTACATTCTAATTTTATTATTGATGGTCCCAACTGTCTAACTACAAACTTTAAAATTATTCAGTTATCAAGCATATTGACTAGATATTTTCTACTAACTCTACTTATAACATTCTATTTACTATAAATAACAAAGCTATCTTTCTTGAATCCCTTCTTTCCTCTTATTCCAAATATTCTATTTTCAAAAAACAACTTAAATATCACAAATTACTTTTTCTTGACCAACTTACTACATATGATAATTTATGCTTATTATACTGAAAACATATTTCTACTAAATTAAACAAGCTCTCTAAAGGTGTTGTACCTCAATGGTTCACTATTCTTAAGAACATTACAACAAGCTATTCTTATTAATGTACTTTATATGATCATTTTAATTTACCTCAAACAAACTTCTTTCTTATACTACTGGTTACTTTATCTCTAACACCAAACTCTGGTTACTTACTGTTCTTAATAACCAAATAATTATTAACAAGGCCAAAAAGCATAATACCTCTACAGGCCTTACTCTCATTACTTACTAGCACTGCTTATATCAGTTTTAGTTTTCAAACCTATATTCTACTTCTTTCTTTAACACTACATTATGTTCTGGATGTTATCTTAATTCTAATACAATTGCCAACAAATGCACTATTTTTATTTTTACAAATCTGACTACAAAACTACTCTGCTATATTAATATTGACAAAACTTTTAACCTACATGCCAACTTTCTTGATACTGCATATTTTGTAGCTATTTGATATCCTTTATATATTCCATCTTCTTCTTTAGTAATAATTAACTCACAACAATTATTTTGCATCTTTCAGTCTAACCAACTTATTGATAGCTTATAGTCTATTGCTAATTTCAATTATAACCTAACCACAATTTTATTTTATACTAATGGTTCTGTTATCGAGCTTGGTATCTCTCAATACTCTATAAACATAGGTTGGATTCAAGTTGATAATTCTGCAACTATTTACTTATTTCAGGCATAAGTTAAACTCTGGTCATGCTTTTTAAAACTAAAATCTTTACTATTTTCTTAGCAATTATAAATGCTCCTAAAAACTGCTCTATTCATATTTTTACAAACTTACAATTTGTTATCTCCAAATGCCATAATATCTGCTCATTAGCATTCAAATTCTCTTATATTCAAACTCTATACTTCTCTATTTGGCAAACTCTTTTTAACTTCATTAACTTATACAACATTCAACTTATTTTTTACAAAGTTACTGCACACCAAGATGACCCATTTAATAACCTTGCTAACCAACTTGCTTATAGTTACTAAATACTACTTTTTTTAATATTTTTAACTAACAATCCTTACAATTCTGCCTATACTCTATTTATTAACAAATTTGCTATTTAGATTTATATTTAATACTCTATTCACATTATTTGTTAAGCTCACATTATAACACTTTAGACATTTTAACATTATTTCCAACAATGGTCTACTATTGCTTCTAATATCAACTGGGAAGCCACTTGGCTTTATATTAATAATAATCAAAAGGTTTCTAACTTTGGCTATAGTTTTTATTTCTCTACTCTAAAAACCTTTCATGTTAAAATTCTCTTAAATGAACTATCTGTTTCTTATATTCTTCACAAACATAACTCCTCTTACTCTTCTCTCTGTCACCAATGCAATCAAACTAGCTCTTCATTATACTAGACTCTTTGTCCTTCTATCCAAACAATTTATCACTTAATTTTTAATTTTCTTAATTGCATTTTAAATACTACTGTTCTTAACATATCCTCCAACCTTGTTTCTAATTTACATCAAAAAATTCTTATACTTAATAGCTTTAAATTGCATAACTCTTCACACATATTATTTCTTATTTCTACTCTATCCGGTTTAATTCCTATTGACCTTATTTCTACTATTTATAATACTATTATTTCTTACTAAACAGTTATTTCTCTTTTTATTAAATTTCTTCTTCATTTAAATTAACAAATATACAAACAAATATGGATTCCATATTGCATTTCATGTTCTGCATAGTCTTAAAACATACTACAAATTTAATTCATAGTTCTTCTTCTAGCCTATCTTCTATCTCAGTACTACAAATTATTACCAAAATTGATCTTTAGACTATCTAATAGATTAAATATCATACTCCTCTTACTTGTATTATTACTAACATTCAAACCTAGATAAGCCTTGATTACTCTTGTAGGTTTAGGTTGCAGATTGTATGTTTAAGTCTTTATTCTTTATATGTAATTTAAAAGCAAGCTTTTCTTTGTAAAAACTTTAATTAAATTTTAATAAAGTTAAAGACATAGCCTTACTGTTAATATTTAAAAAAAAAAAAAGACATACACATAGTCAAATTAAGAAGCAACAAGAAGCAGCAACAAGAATTGACTATATTTAGTTGTCAGAAACAATTGCTGCTGTTCTTCAATAAGCTAATATAGAAGAAGCAGAAGGCATAACAGGCAGTAAATACAGAATATTAATAACAGTTATATAGTTAGAACATGTAATTGTGAACCAGAGTTATGCAGAAACCAAACACAAAAACTAAATAAGAACAATATATCTGTATAAAAAAGCAAAGCAAGAAGACTAAGAAAAATATACTAAAGAGTTTCAAGTACTATTAGAGTAGAAAAAAACACTGTAATTATTAGAAGAAGATAGAGAAAGCAATATGTACAGTACAGATATACTAGATCATATGTGAAATGCAATAGAAGAAGTTATAACAGAAGCAGCAAATAAGCAAATTCCAAAAAAGAAGATATTTTACACAAAAACAAACAGAAGACATTATCAAAAGAAGCCATGGCAGAATAGGCATATAATCAAACTTTAACAAATAATCAAAAAGATGAAAATAAAAAAAAACCAAGAAACAGTGAAAGAAGAAAAGAAGAAATAAACAATAAACTTAAAAACATTGGCAAAAAAATAGAAATTATGTTATCAAAGTTATATAAACAATAATCAAAAGTGTGAATAGATAATATAAAAGACTAGCAAAGAATTTTAAAAGACAAAAAAAAAGAAGAATAAGAAAGTGCTCAAAGAAAACAGATAGAAGAAAATATAAATAAAAAATATATGATGATAAAAACTGACCAATGGTGAATGATTGCTAGCCTTCTAAACAAACTATACAAAAAGATAATTTTGAACAGATTTATAATTCAAAATAAAGACAAAGTCAGTCTAACAACAGAACCTAAGACTGTTTTAAATAGTCTGGCAAAGCATTTTGGAAATTAATTCAGAAAGTAAAGAACCAAACTAGAGAAGATGTCAGAGAAATAAATAAAGATATACAACCCAAAAATGTAGATTAACAAGTTCTGATACAAAAAGTTAGAAGAAAATATAGAAGAAAGATAGAAAGACACACTAAGAGAACTCAAACCAACATAGCTCTAGGAATTTTAGATATAAGCTATACTTTAATAAAACAAGCAGAAAAAAATCACAGAAGATTTTTAAAGCCTTTGCAAATCTAGTTTTAGAAATAGAAGAAATGTCAAAAAAGTAGAAAATAGCATAAATCTATCTAATTTCAAAAGATGTAGACTAAAAATATAATTTGAACAATATTAGACCAATAGCATTAATTAAGACTTTTAGAAAGTTAGTTACAAAGGTGGTAACAAGAAGGCTGGCTAAGATATTTACAGAAAGAAAAATACCCAAAAAGCCAAACTATACAGGTTTGCTTGACAACTTAACAGAGAAACCAATACATATGCAAATATGATAATGAAGAAAACACAAGAGAAGAATAAAGAAACATGAATACTTCTGCAAGATATGAAGAAAGAATTTGACTCAGTCCTATTGAAAAGCTTGAAGTAAGCTCTTAAAAGAGTCAAAATACTATAAAGAACAACAAAATATATTATTAACCTCTTCTGCAAATGTCAACTTAAAATGGAAGAATTCAAGAAGATAAATTTTTGGGCTATACAGTAGAACAAGAAATATAGACATTAATTGTATCACAAAACATAGACAAGCAGTGATTGCTTATGCAGATGATACTACATGGATCACAAATAGCAAAAATCAATTACTAAGAACTTTTAAAATTGTAAAGAAGTTCTTTAAAATGAATGATATTGAAATAAATAGTGGTAAATTAAAACTTATAGTAATGAATTCTAGATAGAGAAGAGAAAATAGAAAATTATATTTAGACAAAGTAGAATAACAGAAAGCCAAAAAAACAAAATTATAAGATTATTAGAGATTTGATTAAACAGTAGAATAAAAGAGTTACTAGTCTGCAAAAAAGCAAAAAGAATAGTTAGCCAAACAGTTAAAGACCTCAAATATAAGAAAATAACAATGAGCCAGATCACATATATAAATAACACAGTAATAATTCCAAAGTTAGGATATCTTATGCAGTTAACAAGTATGTCAGAAAAAATAATTGACAATATCTACTAGTCAGTAATATGTTTGGAAAAACATAAATGCAATATAATAAAAATAACAAATAATTGCATAATTGAGTACAAAGATCTGAAAAACTGCAAATCACTAAGTTAAGAAATAGCAACAAAGCAAATAAGCAATTTATTTGCAAGACTTAATAGACAAGATACTCTGGATAATCTAATAAAAATTAAAATAGCTCAAAAGTATCATAAAGCAGATTTAATAAAAGATATTTGGACTTTGAAAGAAGACTAAATAAAATGAAGTATTGAAAACACAACTTAGTTTGTTAAATAATAGTTAAAACAAAAGAAATAGGAATAAACATCAGAGCAGAAAATTATTTATAAAAAGTACATAGTTATAGAATAAGTATAAAAAACTTAGTTAGAGTTAAATTATAGACAGCAAGTAGTAGCACAATAAATGAATGAGATTTAATATATTTGAACCAACTTGTGAATATAAAAATAGAAAACCTAATTATGTAAAAACAGCTTAAAAGCCTTTTAAGACTGTTATATAAAGAGAAAAAAGCCAAATAGTTTAGTAAAATAGAAGAAAAGATGTTAATAACACAGACAAGTAGAGAAATATATAACCAATATAAGATTAGTGACCACAACACTAGGCACTGATAATTAATTGAACAAAGATATCAGAAGACAGAAGAAAAAGAGAGTGGATTGTATATGAACCAAAGCACAATCAGCAACTCAGTAAGATATCAAAGAAGAAAAAAATCTTTGCTAAGCATTGGCTATTGCAAAAAGTAGAAGGCAAGATATACACTAAGATAAGGAAATGCAAAGAGTATGAGAACAAAACAGAACAAATAACAGATAACTGTAGAAAGTAGATAAGATGGAATAATAACATAAAGGCAATTCCTAAAATACTGATAGAGAAAAGCAGTAACAAGATTAATACAACATTAGAACAAATACTGAAAAACAAAACAATAAAAAAATAAAGAAAAGAAGAAAAAAATCTAATAGAGCTAAAACAAGTAGAGGAATTAGAGATAGAATTAATCAAAAAACAAAAATTAGATAGTAAAATTACAGATTACTTAATAGAAGTTCTAACAAAAAACAGAATGAGAAACAAAGACAAATATACTCTTTATACAGATAAAATATTATATAAAGAGAAAGAGAAAAATAGTACAAAAAAGATAGGCATTGGTTGGATACAGGTCAGTGACAGAGAAGACTGGCCAGAGGAAGGAATGGCCTTGAGACTTAAAGGTTGGCTCTTAGCAACAATAGCAGAATTAGCAGCAATAAGAAATATTAACAAAGCAATTCAAGAAGCAGAAGATGACAAAGTTCTGAAAAAAAAAGTGATATGAATAATGAATATTGTAGGTTTACTCAAAAGTAAAAACTATAAAATAAAACTAGTTAAAATTAAAAATTACAGTAATGACAAATGGAATGACAGAGCAGATTTACTAGCAAAAAAAAAAGTAATATGTAAAAAACAATATATACAGAGAAGATTAAGTATGGCAAAATAGAGTACCATCTAGAATAAGAAAACAAGAAAGTTGATATACTAACAAGACTTCTTTGCAAAATAGTTATAAATGCCAAAATTGGACCCAGTTAGAGAGTAACAAACCCAATTTGAGTACTAGAACCAGAAACTGAAAACATTTGATATAATTGGTCAAGCTTTTGGAAAGAGATAAATAGAACAAAAAGTGTACACTATATATCAAAAAAACTTAGTACAAAAAAAGCAACAGTGATGAAATACATAATGAATAGTCTATTAATATTAAAAGAATTAAATAGAAAAAGACCAGAAATATATACAACAACTGACTATCAAATATGTCAAAAAGGTAGAAAAAAACTTAAGCATATTTAGTAAGTTGTATTGAACAAAAAAGCCTGTAGAAGAGAATCTAAAAAGTAGCAATAGTAGCAGCATGGAATAGTCTTAAAGAAGATAAAAAAGTTAGAATTCTACTTCTGATACTATATGATACACTATTTGAAAAAACAGAAGCAAAGAAAATCACTAATAAAAGAGCTTTGATAAAAGAACTAAT
The DNA here is from genome assembly GCA_910591915.1 of Cetraspora pellucida. Lineage (NCBI taxonomy): Eukaryota > Fungi > Glomeromycota > Glomeromycetes > Diversisporales > Gigasporaceae > Cetraspora > Cetraspora pellucida. The sequence continues at coordinate 16,655 of CAJVQA010001830.1, forward strand.
AATAAATGAGGTTGAAAAAAGATAGCCAGATTCTAGATAGACAGACAACACAGAAATGCATAAATATAGTGGCAAAAACAGTATAAAATACTTGCTATAACCAAGTATAAAGAGTTTAATATAAAAAAATATAAGAATAAGAAAAGAAGATTAATGTAACAAACAAAATAAAAAAAGGTACTTGAACTAAAAGAAGATCAGAAAAAAGAACAAAGAAAAGTAAGTTAGCAAAAAAAAAAGAAAAAGAAAAGAAGTTAAAAAAATAAATCAAATGAAGAAGAAAGCTTGGAAGACAATTAATATGCTTATTACAGAAAGAGAAAGACCTTTCTAATATGACTTTAAGTAGTTAGATAAGCAGTCTATCTCTAACTAAGATTATGTAACAGGTTGCACTTAGATATCAATAGGATGGCTAAGTGATGCTAGATTTGAGTATTGAAAAATTTTATGTAATTATAAATGTATATAGTTTTAAGAATCTTAATAAAGTACTAATATAATGACTTAAAGTTAAAATATATATATATATATATATATATTTTGTAACCAAAAATAAAAAACAAGATACAAAAAAATTAAAAGTATAATAACTTAGTAAAGTAGATAAGTTGTCAACCTCTTAAGTAATAGGTTGGATGTTCAAATTCTATTGATAATAAAAATTTAGATAATCATTTATATAATATTTGTATTATAGCAACTGTTTCTAACAATTAGATTAAGATACTTGTAATAGTGATTGCACTAACATGACTAACAAATTATAGAGATCTATGTAATAGGTTATACAGAAAAATATAAACTAGCATTAGCAGTACAAATACTAGATAAGTCCTTGTGACTATGTAAATCTGTTGAAATTAAAAAATAAGAAGTCTATTTGATAAAAATCTGAATAGAAAGATAGCACAGATTTTTGCAGTATTATTATAAAAGCTAGATCTAAAAAACAAATATCAATATAGAGAAATCAGGTAGACAAAAATCTTGAATAAGAGGTATTAGTAGTTACTAATAACTAATAATCTTAGTGAAAGCAAAAAAATAAAAATAAGCAATTAGAAAAAAAATTAATAGTTAAACTAAAGAAAAAAATTTAAAAAAAAAATCTAAATTAGTAAAAAATAAAAAAGAAAAAAAAACTAAATAAAAGAAAAATAAATCAAAAAAAAGTTAACAAGACAATATTAAAACTTTTATAAAAAAAAGAATTCTTTTATTATATACTTTAAATAGTTAGACAAACAGTTTATTTCTGTTTAAAGTAGTATAACAGATTGTATACAGGTTGAATAAATAAATAAAAGATAAATAATAGATAAATAACAAAAAAAAATATGCCATTATACTACTTTATATCTACTAAATAATGGCAGCATAACGGCAATATAACAGCAAAATAATAGTAAAAATAACAAAAGGTTTGTCAATATAAGTAATATAATAGTAACATAATAGCAAAATAATAAAACAGTTCTATTATTTTACTTTTAGTTATAAAGACTAAAAGTAAAATAATAGAACTTTTCTATTATTTTACTATTATATTACTATTATGTTGCTCAAATTAACAAATCTTCTATTATTTTATTATTATTCTGCTATTATGCTGTTATTATGCTACTATTATTTGGCAGATATAAGGTAGAATAATAGCAGATTTTTTTCTGTTGTTTACCTATTATTCATTCTTAATTATTCATTTAACCTGTGGTACTTAGGCATTATTAAGATAATTAGATAATACTAAACTTAGTTATTAGATATATTTATATAATTACAAAAATAATTTTACTTAATAAAGTACTAATATGACTGTTTAAAGAAAAAAAATATAAATTATATATAAAATGTAATAGAAAAAGTAATACTTACAACAACAAACAAGTATATAAAAGAAAATTAGTAAAAAAAAGACAATTTTTTTTAAATAAAAGTTTTTTTTACTTTAAGTTTAAATATCTTAACAACTATTTTATTAAATTTAATAATTTTTTTTTAGCAAATTTGATTAAATAATTGTTGAGTTATTTTAATTTAAAAATTAAAAAAATTTTCTAAAAATGATTTGTTCTTTTTTTATTAAATCTTTCCAATATATTAAAGAAAAGTATATAATATAGTAACAAATAAAAGAAGCAATTATAAAGTACAACAATAAAAAGAACTTATAATAAAACTTCAAAGATTAATCAAACATGTAAAAAAAAGCAACAGAAAAAAAAAGTATAAAATAAATAAGAAATCATAAAACTAGTTAATGTTCTAATAAAAAAAATTTTTACAAACTTTTTTTATACGTTATACTTTTTTCTAATATAGCTTTAATATAGCTTTAATAATTAATAATTTATTTTTGATATATAAAAATTAGGTTAATTTTAATTTTGTATAAACAATTACTAGTAAAATTTTACTACTAACAAAATTTAAATAAATTTTAATAAAAATAATAATCTATAAATTAGTTAATTAATTATTTATAATAATGCTAAACTAGAGAATTTTTTAAAAATTAAACTAAATATTAGATTGATTTAATTTAATTAAATTAAATTAACTCTAATTTAAATTTAATTTAATTCTATAATTTAAGTTTGATTTTAATTTAGATTTAAAGTTTTAAAATTTTAAAATATCAATTATTAAAAAATTTTAATTTATAAAAAATTTTATTAACTAATTAATTTTAAACTCTTAACTAAAAATATTTTTCTAGTCAAAATATTTTTAATTTTATAACCCAAAATTTAATTATTTTAATAAAATTTTAAGTAAATAACTTATAAACTTGAATATTTAATAATAATTTCTTAAATTAAAACAAATATAAACCAAATTGCAAAACCTTACTAAATTATACGTATCTGTAATGTTTAACACCACATATATTTTTTAATATAAGTGTTAATTAGGATTAGTTATTTAACAAATTTGTAAAATATAAAAATTGTAGTGTTAAACTACTGATGTAATTTTGTAAAATCATTAATTTAATTTTAAATCCACGTATTAAATAAAATTGAATTCTCTTATTAAATTTATTTATAATTGAACTACAGTATAGAATCTATAAACATTCGATTTATACAGAGTTGGGATAACTTACCTGATAATGTAACTTACATTGAAAGTTATCGTAAGTTACAAATACATAATATTATTGTAGGTTAGCTTTAAGATTAAATTTGGCCAGCGAAAAATGAAATAGTTTTAAAAATAGACACTTTCCGAAATAACCCGAGTATAAAATGAGTGAATGCAAAATATGAGCAAGGGAGCAAGGTCGAGAACAAATTGATGCAAGTTCCGGGATAATCCGAGTCCGAGAAGGCTTAATACTAATTCATAGAGAGGTCGATTCTTATTCAGCACTAAAAATATGTAAGTTAAGTAAGTTGCATCGGTTAAATTTAACTTGCTGTCAGTTTAAAGTAAATTACCCGACTTAATGTAGAATAAACGCTCTTACCATTTTTCATCCGACAAATGTTCTTAAATAAAAATTTTGTCACTATTTCATATGTCAACTAAATAGTTTTGGCTCGTTTCATGAGTGAAGGCTATAGTTATGATTATATTGATTGAAACGGTTGTTTTAAAGCAGTAAAAGGATTAAATAATAATAAAATTACATTATAAATAATACAATGTTCAAAAGAGTTGTAGGTATAGAGAAGGATGACCGTATGTTTGAAAAAAGAACAGTAACTAAAGTTTTTTTTTTGTCATAGTAGTGGGCCCCTTATCAAGACCCGAAATATATATATGAGTCAGGTTTAAGAATATGTCGTCACAATAGAGAAGTTAATCCCAACTCTAACGAAGTTCGGTATTTTTTTTGGTCTGGTACAAATTTTAATTTGATGTACATATATACTAATTGAGTTAAGTTGTTTCTGCCCACAAAATCTTAAGATCTTAAATCGGGAAATTGATATAATACGGAAGAGAGTGATGAAATTTACAAAATGTGTACCGATACCAGAAACGTAATGAAGGAAGCGCACGAGTTTAGTGTTCGTACACAAAAGCTTGATTTGGATTAGATCTATAATCTTGCAATTACACTTTGTGCCGTATATTCCACGTAAATGAATTAATAGCGAGACATTATGCAGTTAAAGCTATATAAGTACTTGGACTTTTGACAATGCTTTAGAGAATAAGGAAGAAAAATTGCAATAATGGAGATCAAGTGTATGTGTTCTAGCCAAGGTTCAAAGTTGCATTTAGAGTGAGGTTTCACCATAATAGAAATGTGTCGCAAAGAATCGAGTACGCAATATCTAATCTTTAATTCTTATTGCATAAAAGATTTCATAATTAGGTACGCAAAGAACGTAGTGAAACAGAATGTATAAACCGTCAGCAAAACCTTAATTCTGGTTAGTCTAAGAACGTTTCTACGCTTATTCTCTATGTGACACGACACAACTTCTAATTTGTTTTGTAACGAGTACCTCCAAAAAAATCAAAAAATTTACATTGTTATTGAATTTAGCCCCTAAATGCTAATCAAAAATATGTAAGATTCAATCGAAAGATCTAAAAATCTACATTGTTATTGAATCTAGCCCCCTAAATACATGTAAGATTTAATCGAAAGCATATGTATCGTTCGCCCACTGCATCTAATATCCCTTTATTTAGACCCGAGGATTATTCACCACTAACCTGGCTTAATTCTTGAATAGTACCCACGGTACCATTTAATCTTCACAATAACATTAAACAAACTTGAACTAGACTACACTTGATTTAGAAATTCATTTATATAATCGTTACATTTAATCCTCCTCGTAACATAGACCCGGAGACACCTCGCCCGATTCTACGGATCCCTCAGGAATTAACTAATAAAAAGATATAATTAAAAATCAAAGTATAATATGGGAGTTTTTGTATTTTCAATAACCCAAAAATATAGCTTTGAGTAATCAAGTTTATTTATTTTTTTTTTATGCAAATCAAAATTTCATTTAAAACTTATCCGAAGCTTACAAAACCCATTTTTTGATTTCTAGGGCAAATTGAGTCTTTCTACAGTAAAAGCCTAATATAAACCATAAAAGAATATTGAGATTTGTTATAATTCTAAATTGATTTATTTTCGGGAAGTGCAAGAAACAAATGTAACCGGGTTTACAATACCCAATTGAATATGTAAATTGTATCAACTAGAAGTGTGAACGCAATGCCGAACTTGTCGTAATTATTATGAGTTACGACAAAAAAAATGCTGTAACTCAAATTATAATTACGATAAATTACGACATTCGTTCACACCTCTAGTATCAATTATAAACCTTGTAATGCTTGAAGTTGTAACCTTAAAGTTGTAACTTTAGGTACTTGAAGTTGCACTTTACTGAATTAACCCCGAAATTAAATTAATTATCTATTAATTTTAGGCAGGTATAATTGAAACTTTGTGACTAATCTTATTAAAAAGCTTTGCGTACAGCAATTAATGAGAAGCTAAAAGCTACCTTATCTGTATATATATTTTTATCTTGCATTTTTCTTAAGGACATTCTTCAATTCTATTTAAGGGGGTTATTAATGTTAATTTTAATTTTGTATTCCCATAATTATTTGAGTGATCAACCACTTACGTAGAATCCCAAATAACCTATTACATTAGAAATCGAACTGATTCGAATTAATGTTCTTAACGGGTTTGATCTGAACGACCCGAAACTGATCTAGTTATAATAAATTTATTATATGGGTCATGACCCATATAATAAATTTATTATAACCAAGTCAGTTTCGGGTCGTTCAGATCAAACCTGTTAGAAGCACTAATCAGAATATTCGACGTATAACTTTACATCAATTTGAGTAACGCTAACATATATCAGATAACTCTCTCGATATTAGTATGTCTATTTGATCAGATCTGATTGACTAAAAGGTACTTATATTATCGGTTCATTTAAGTGATTATTCGTTTAAATCATTTGGGTTATTTCAAATCATTTATCACCACTGAATAGACTGTAATCAATAATTTTGAAAAGAATAATGCTTTAATTTTCTTATTGTAAAATTAATAAATCAATTGAAGTACCAATAATGATAAGTTAATTTTCTAAAATTATCTGTTTAAAATTTTATGAATTGATATTTTCACACGCCTTTCCTGTTCTTTAAGGGCAGTTTATCATTATCATTATCATTATCATTATCGTTATCGTTATCGTTATCTATTTTTTACTTTTTTATTTTTTTTTTTTACACATATAAAGATATCTAAAATACCCTAATTAGAGACGCCAAAAAGAAAACTTTAGGCTTTCAAATTTATTTATTATTTACCGGTCACAGCCCTGGCAGACGATATGTATCGATATGATACATATTTAAATTTAATTACATATCATATACGTCTCTGATCTAGGGCTGAAGTTTGGCAAATAATAAATAATAAATAATAATTTTTTTGAAAGCCAAGAAATCTAAATTTCTTTTGGCATCATTTAAATTTAATTGGTTATGAGAATTTATAAGGATCAATAATTAATATTGTTTTATGACTTTAAAATTTTAAATTATATCGTTGATGATACTTTAATTGGTTATACAAATGTTGAATCTTGATACATTTCAACATTTAGCATTCAAATGATGAAATATACCGAATATTTTTCGTATATTGACTTTTATATATAATATTTTAAGATACAAGTGAACTGAACAAATTCTAAACTCAAAAAAATTGCGATGATTTGATAGCCATTTTAATAATTCAAAAATTTTGAAACTTATAAAAAAATAATAACAATTATAATAATAATAATAAATACTATTTATTTAAACAATAAAATATGACATTAATTTGTTCAGAGTTTGATATTTGGACGTGAATTATTTTAAATAATTAGCGATCGTGCGATTGGCATGATCACCATGTATCACGTGCTTAAACGGTCGTTAATCATGTGAATTAGCTATTAACCCATGAATCTTAGAATGGTAAGTTTTTTTGCCAATTATTTATTGAACATGACAAAAAAAGTAATAAATTGATTTTTAGAGTTCAGCGATTAATTGGTTGTCAGATTATTAAATCTATTATTATTATATTTAAAGTTTTCTATGATCCCCACTTTAAAAACCTTTTTTCAAACTGAAATATTCTTATTTTCCTTACATTTACAAGAAATTTCTGAGACGTGTGACGTGAAATGTGTGATAAAATAGGATAATTTTTAATTAAAACTTTTAAAGTAATTTATATTAAGTAATTGATCCGATAATACTGTATCTATTGCAATTATACATATAAATAATAAGGGTCCATCAT
>CAJVQA010001831.1:0-23962 GCA_910591915.1 Cetraspora pellucida
AAGCAAGAGGATTCCATAATCCTTGCCTAAAGAACAACAAAAAATAAGGAAGAAAAACTAAAAGGGAGATAAAAAAAGAGGAGAACTAACTACAAAACCTAAACGTAAACCAAAAACAAAGAAAAAGAAAAGATAAAAAAAAGAAACAAAGAAAAAACAAAAAAGAAAACATAAAGGCACTATTTTTGCCTATGCTAAGCTTTAAAAATTCTATATAACACTAAATAAAGAATACTCCACATTTACTTTATCTCCGTGTTATAATATATTCCATTTGTCACGTGGGGAGAATGGTCAAAGTTTTTATTTTCCTCTTAAGTTTGACATATGTCATCTATCGTAGGTCTGGTACTTGTCTCATGGTTTTCTCATGACTAACGTTCCCAATTTAAAAAGGTAAACAATGTCGATCCTTTAGAGGGGATACGCCAAATTTCCCACTTTTTGGTAAAAATTTCGAGAGAAAAATCCGATAGTGAGGGCAGAAAGGAGAACCAACTTGAGAAGGAGTTGTAAGAGTTACACTATATAGAATATTATATTAAGCCAAGTAACTATTTAGGCCTAGGCCTTTATAGCACTTGACAAAACTCCAGAGCTTGTCTACTACTTCTTTGCTTGATAGTACTTGTGTTTTACCAAGGGACTTTGCTTACAAGGGGTCGAATCTTTTTCAGCTCTTTTCAGTTACAACTAAGCATGCAGTGAATAGCCTCCCTAGTTAACCTAAAGTAGAGTTTTATTATATTTAATATAATAACTATATAGTTTTCATAGGTCAGTCTTTTTGAAAAATTTGGTGTGAGGGATTGTCAGAAAGAGATTTAGTATTTGTTCACTATTTTTTTGTTTTTTTTGTTATTTTGTTTTTTACTAATACTAATTCTTGTTTTCTTTTTTTTAGATCTTGTGCTTTACTGAGAAGAATTAATAGAGGCTGAAATTAGGATCTTAAATCTGAAACTGATACAAAGATAAGTATCAGTTTATTTTTTTTTGTTTTTTTGTTTTTTTGTTTTTTTTTTGTCCTTTACTAATACTAATTCTTATTTTCTTTTTCTTTAAGTCTTATGCTTTATTGGAAAGGATTAATGAGAACTGAGATCAGAATTTTAAACCTAGAACTGTTATAAAGATAAATACTAATTTACTTTTTTTTGTTTTTTTTTGTTTTTTTTGTCTTTTACTAAACTAATTTTTGTTTTCTTTTTTTTTAAGTCTTATGCTTTATCAAAAAGGGTTAATAAAAGCTGAAATCAGAATTTTGAACCTGAAACTAGTACAAAGATAAGTATCAGTTTATTTTTTTCATTTTTTTTATTTTTTACTAATTTTTGCTTTCTTTTTCTTTAGATTTTGTGCTTCGCTAAGATGGGTTAATGGGGACCAGAATCAGAATCTTAAACTTGGAACTGATATAAAATAAGTACTAGTTCATTTTTTTTATTTTTTTATTTTTTTTATATTGCTAGTAGGTTTTGTGCTTTGCCAGAAAGATTTAATAAAAACCAGAATATATAATATAGTTTTTTTTATTATTTAATAAAAATTAAATAAAAATTATATTAAATAAATAATAATTAAAAAGTAAATAAATTAATAAATAGTTTGAAAATTTTTTTAATTATTTTGTAATAGTAAAATTTTTCTGATTATTTCATAATATTGCAAAAATTTTTTGATTATTTTATATTATTGCAAAAATTTTCTGATTACAGTATTTTATATTATTATAAAAATTTTCTACTTATTTATATTATTGCAAAAATTTTTTAATAATTTCATAATATTATAAAATTTTTTTGATTAATTTATAATATTGCAAAATGTTTTATTTTATATGAATTTCATATCAATTGCAATTATTTTGAAAAATTTTTGGTATTCAAAATTTTTTATAATATTTTATTTACATTTTTTATTGATATAAGAATAATAGAAGATCTAGAAATAAAGATGATTAGGTGACAAAAGTTAAAAAAGAACATTAGTTAAGAAATAATAAAAGTTTTAAGAAGAAATATAATGAGAAACAAGAATAAGTACATAATATATATAGATGGAATAACAAATATAAAGACCAAAAAAGATATAAGAATTAAAATTAGTATAGATATAAGATAAATACAAACAAATAAAACACAAAAATGATCAAAAGAAGAGTTAGTACTAGGACTAGAAAGATAGCAAACATCAACAATAATGGAGTTAGTAGTAATATAGGTAGCAATTTTAACAGTACCAAAAAAAAAGCAAATAGAAGTATATACAGATAGCAATGTTATAATAAGAAACATTAGTAGAGGTTTAGAACAAATAGACAGAAATAAGTTTCTTAAAAAAATAAATACAATATAGATAATAAAAATTAGAAATCTTATTATAATAAAGAATATTTAGATAGAGTTTTTTAAGATTAAAAATCATAGTAAAAATAAATGAAATAATAAAACTAATAGTTTAGCAAAAAATGATGCAACAAGAAAGAGGATAATATAAGCTGAAGAAATCAGTTACAAAAAGATAAAATACTGTCTAGAATGAGAAAACAAATAAACTAATATACTAACAAGACTGCTTTGTAAATTATTAACAAATGCAAGATTAGAAACAGAATGAAAAGAAATAAAAACAATTAAAGAATTAGAACCAAAAGCAGAAGTTGCAATTTATGATTGAATATATTTTTGGAAAAGACTAAAAATAACTAAGGAAGTATACTGTATAACAAGAAAAGATAGTGCTAGAAGAAATATATTTATAAAATATATAATGAATAAACTTTCAATCTTAAAAGAATTTAATAAAAAAAGATCAGATGTATATACAACAACAAAATATGAAATATGCCAAGATAAAACAAAAGAAACTCAGTTATATTTGGCAATATATAAGAGACAAAAAATCTTTAGAAAAGAATCTAAAAAGTAACAATTATAACAGCCTGAAAGGGGTTGAAAGAAGAAGAAAAAGTTTAGATCTTTCTATATATATATATTATATATAATGCTCTTTAGAAAAACAGAAATAGAAAAAATAAAAATAAGAAAAATATTAATCAAAGGTCTTATTTCAAAAGAAACACAAAACAAATTAAAACAGTTCCTAAATACAAAATCAAAGTAGCAGTTTATAAATGTAATAACAAAAATGATCTAAGACATATTTTATAAATAAGTTTAAAGAATTTAATATAAGAAAATTAATAAATAAAAAAAAAATAAAAAAATAATAGACAGAATAAAAAGAAGAAGAAGGGAAAAAAAAAGCATTATATAAAAAAAGAAAACTATAATAGAAAAGTAAAAGAAAAAGAAATAAGAAAATCAAATTAAAAAAGAAGTATAGAAGACAATTTTAGAGCTTGTCATAAAAGAAAGAAAACTCTTTTATTATAGACTTTAAGTAATCAGATAAGCAGCTTACTTCTGCTTGAAGTAATGCAACAAGTTGTACTTAAGTATCATTAAGGTAACTAGGTGATGCTAGATTTAGTTGTTTAGGATATTTATATAATTGCAAATATAATTATAAAATCTTAATAAAGTACTAGTGTAATTGCTTAAAGGAAACAAAAAAAAAAATTATTTTGTAATAAATTATATATATATTAAAACTAGAAATTATTATAGATTATGATCTGCTAAGACCAGTTTTTAGAACTAAGACTAGACTAAAACAAATTATAACATTCTTAAATCATTACTTTTTCATTTAAAAATAAGTTATTTTTAATTGTATGTCAATGTGTTTTATTGTACACAACTTGAATTGATTGATATAAATAATTAAATGAAGGTTTTGATAAAATATTATAAAAAATACACTCTTGTTTGAGTTTGCTAATTGTAAAATAGTTAAGTAATAAATTAATATCATGTGATCAGTACATATCCATAACAGGAACCCAGAAAATATTAATCTATTTAGATCAATAATTTTACAATTTTTGTTGCCGTGTAACGTTACACATTACCAATGACCAGAATTATAAATAATATTAACCAAAATTTAATAGCTAAAGGTATCATGATCATCAGAATATAAAAGGCTAACGGCCTTTTTTTTAATTCAAATTCAGAAGTGAACAAAAGTTATTCAGCATTATTTTACTAATCTGGTCATGTAAACCAGTATTTCACGTTTCAAGGTTTTTGGTATCTTAGCTCATATTGCTTCAGAGGTGTTATAAATTAAACTACTGCACATACTCGTGCGCAAGAATTTCCTTAGTAAAGAATCGCTTCATGCTCTTACGATTATGTATTATAATCAGGATTCTTAGAAGCAGTTTGTTAAAGCTATTCTAAAAACATAAGATCAATAAATAAAAAAGAAAAGAAAAGGCTTGATCACATTATCATGAACTTGCATTCTAATTGGTCAGATAGATAAATCGATATATTTTTGCCCATAATATAAATTTCACGTGATCGGTACGTGTCCGTTAAAATCTTTTTTATAAGTCATAATAAAATCACATGTTTACTTATTACGCAATGATTTAAATCACATTTAAATTTCGATTTTTACCATCCCCTAGCTTAATATGATTCTAATAATATAAATTGAAAAGGTTCACATTCTACCGCCGGTACAGAATGAATTCATCCATCTTTGAAAAGCTTTTGACAAGAGAAGCGTAAGTTGTACGTTTGTGATTTGTTTGTGTTGATTATTATTAAAAAAATAAATATTAATAATAATACTGATTGATATTGGAACTTGCAATAATAGATATATTATACTCACCGAAGCCGCGCGCGCGAGCTCTTCTCGCTTCCTCTGTATGTTCGTACTCAAGTTGTTCTTTTATACCATCATTACAAATTTGAGATGATATTCGTAAGCAGTCGCTAAGGCAACATCCGGTGTCCTCTTCTCGTTCCCGTGCCGCATCCAGCTTCGAATTTCCCCAAAAAATATATCCCAGTCCTCTCTTAATTAACATTAATAGTAAGGCATACAAAATTAAGTTTTTGATTCTCATAAAATATAAGATTTTAAAAGTGACTCTGCCCTGCTTTAAATTTTATTTTTCTACAAATTTTATATGATTTTTATCTCAAAAAAAAAAAAATCTTATGTATAAAAAATCATATAAATTTTTTTTTTCAACATATTGAAAAAATTTTCACCCGGAGGTTCTTATATAAATAATATTTTGTTTATACTCACTCTAGTTCCACAAAAAAAATGAGCCCAAAAAGATCCGCTCGTTCCCCTACATCTATTCACAGTGTCGTCACTTTTAGTTTAAAATATAAGAGATTGATTAGGAAATATTTGATGATAGGCTATTACTGAACTTTATACTAACTCGTCGCTCTTGGTCTGTTCTTTACTTTGGTTGTCAAGTTGTTGTAGTTGATTTTGCTGGACATATTGCATCTGAGAAATATCAAGCGGTTGGTGTTGTATGAATTGTTGCGGGAGGGATTGTTCTGAAGCCATTATTCCAAAAATTATGTATTTTTTTTTAAATAGCAAAAACTTTTTTATTACCGTAAGTAAAATGCTAAGTTATATATAGGTCATTTTCAAGGCAATGACCCTATATCATTTTTAATTTTCAATAAATATTTATTATGCGAATACTGTACAGAATACTGCACATTGGCTCAAAAAAAGATGTGTAGCTTCTGTGCGCCGCGCACAGGCGCATAGTGAAAAATAATCATTAGATTGGACCAATCAAATTGGTAAAGTAAAACATATGGGTTGCACGACAGAAAATCGACATTTAATGTTAATTTTCCTTTTTAGACAATATCATTGTTATTTAAAACTATTGATTCAATTTAACTTCTAAATTTAGCTATATTAAATTTTGTATAATCAATAAGGTTCTAAGATATTAGGTTATTAATAATAAATATTTTTTAAACAATAGCACTAAATCACATCAATGGTGTTCAACATCACATATAGTTTGCTAGTAAAATTTAAAGTTAGAAAACATGAACTATAATAAGAATATAGGTTTGAATTTTAGTTAGATTGAGGTTTTTGAGGCACTGAACATTTTTGCTTACCTCTAACATGTGTTAGCTAGTACATTTTTGAGATATAGCAAATATGATGTTAAGCACTACTGGCATAATTTAATAAAGTTATTTTTTATATTTATATAAGAATTAAAATTTTAAATCGTTATATAGTTAAAAAATATATGTATTTTTGATATAATTATTATTATTTTTTTTTTTGCTTTTGTTAAATAGCAGTTACTGTTTTTATTATATTTTTAATTATATGAAGATGAGTCAATAGAAAAGGAACAAATTTTTTTATATAAAAGTTTTTTTGACTTTAAGATTAAATATTTTGACAATTATTTTATTAAATTTAATATTTTTTTTATTTTAATTTAATATAATTTCAAGATTAAAATAAAAAAATTTTTAATAAATTTGATTAAATAGTTGTTGAGTTATTTAAATTTAAAATTTAAAAAAAATTTACTAAAAATGGTTTGTCTCTTTTTTATTAACTTCTCTTATATATATATAATTTGTATAAGATGAAAGTGCAATTAGTTATATATACAATTTTTTGTTATCTATTTAATTGGTTTGCTTACAGGTTATATACTAGTTGTTTTATCTGTAATCTGCTAAAAAATTATCTAATTAAATATTTTGATTTTTATATTACATCTGATAATAACATACTAATTTTTGTACAATACCTAACAAAAATAATGTTTAATAACTAATTTTATAGTAAATTATATATAAAATTCTTTTTAGAAAATTTTGTTATCAAAAAAATTTTTTTTTAATTATAAGCAGTCATGCCAGTACTTTATTAAAATTTTTAAATTCATATTTATAACTACATAAATATTTCTAATACTTAAGTTTGACATTATCTAGTTATCTTAATAATACCTAAATATAACTTGTTATATTACTTCATGCAAAAGTAGCTGCTTGTCTAACTACTTAAATCTATAATAAAAGGGTTTTCTCTCTTTTATAACAAGTTTTAATATTGACTTTTTTATTTTTTTTTAACTTGTTTTTTTTTTGTTTTTTTTTTGCTAATTTGACTTTTTTCTTTTACTTGGTTTTTTTTTTTTCTCTTTTAATTCTATCTGTTAATCCTATTTTTTTTTATTCATCAATTTTTTTATATTGTATTCTTTATACTTATTTATAAAATATATTCTAGGTTATTATTATTATTATATTTACTAATTACTGTTTTGATTTTATATTTAAAAACTGCATTAATTTGTTTTGTGTTTCTTTTAGAATTAGCTTTTAATTAGTGCTTTTCTTTTTTTACTTTCTCTATCTCTGTTTTTCTAAAAAATACTATATATAATACATATAATGGAATCTAGATTTTTTTTTAGTTCTTTTTATACTATTGTAATAGTTATTTTTTAAATTTTTTTTTAAATTTTTTTTTGCTTCTTGCATGCTGCTAAGTATGCTTATATTTTTTTAACTTTATCTTGGCATACTTGATATTCTGTTATTATATATATATTTGGTCTTTTTTTGTTAAGTTTTTTTAAAATTATAAGTTTATCTATTTTATACTTTATAAATACACTCTTTTTAAAATTGCTTTTTTTTGTTGTATAGTGTATTCTTTTAGTTATTTTTAGCCTTTTTCAAAAATAAGTTTAATTATAAATTATAATTTCTGTTTTTGGTTTCAAAATTTTAATTACTCTTAATTTTATATTTATTACTAACTTATTAAGCAGTCTTATTAGTATATCAGTTTATTTGTTTTTTTACTTTAGACAGTACTTTGTTTTTTACAACTAATTTTTTTGACCTATACTATCTTCTTGCTTGTTGTTTCTTTTTTTATTATATTATTAGCTTTATTATTCTATTTATTTTTATTATAATTTTTTACTATAACTAATTTTATTTGAATGTTTTTTATTTTAAGAAAATCTTTAATCTTTATTATCTTTATTGCATTTTTTTTAATAATTTTGTTTCTGTCTATTTGTTTTAAACTTTTACTAATATTTCTTATTATAGCATTACTGTTTGTATATATCTCTATTTGTTTTTCTTTTGATATTGTTAAAATTACTGTTTAAATTACTACCAACTTTATTATTATTGATATCTGCCATCTTTTTAATCTAAATACTATCTTTTTTTCTGACTATTTTTGTATTTCATTTGTTTAAACCTATCTTATACTTATATTATTTTTAGTTACTATTTTTTTATTAGCTTTTATATTAGCTAACCTATCTGTATATATCATATATTTGTTCATATTTTTTATTATATATATATATATTTTTTAACTTTTTGGCAGCCTTGTCAAAATCTTTTATTAAGAGAATTGCATATATAATTATACAAATATTAGCTTAATTTTTAGGTTTGACATCTTTTAACTATTGCATAAATGCATAAAAGCAATTTGCCACACTAGAGTGAGTTTATATTCACTACTAGAAGGTTATTCAGACTAGCCTTTGAAGCTGTTCTAGTAAGGCCTCTTGTTATTACTAATTAATTTTCTAATTATATTTTTTATATCTTTTATTTTTTTATTTTCTGTTTTCTTTTTCTTCTTTATATCTTTTATTTTTTCTAAGTTTTTGTTTTTTGATCTTGATAAAACTTTGTATGATAATTTGCCTTATTGTTTTACTGCTTTATTTTTGTTTTTTTTTTCTTATATTGATTTATTGACTTTTAATTTATTTGGATACTTTACTACATCTTTTTTTTTTAAATTTTTTTATATAAAATTCATTCTATATAATATCTACTATACTTATTAGAAAATTTCTTGTTTTTTTGTGTTAAGATCAAAATATTTTGTATTCTCTTCATTATCTTTTCTTGTAAAAGATCTTTAATAAGCTTTTTTCTTACTTCTGTTTTTTCTTCTGTTTAATTACAGATTACTTTTTTTAGTTGTATTTAAGCAATACTCTTTTTTTTCTCTTTTAGAAGTATGCTTTATGCTATTGTTATTACCAATGTTTTAGTCTTTATCTAGTAGTTTTTATAAAAAGAGCATGTTGCTAAATAGTTATAGTTTTCTTTCTTTCTTTTTTTTGCAAACTATACAATTTGTATTTGCTTACAAGTCTGGTTATCTTATTACTAATTCTTTAAGTATGTACATTCTTTCTTGTATGTATTTAAAAAGTATACTTAGTCTTTTACTTCTTGTAGTCAAGATGCATTTTGTTTTTACTTTAGTTCTTAATTTTTTTCATAATAATACCTAGCAGTGCTTATTTTTCTTTCTTTCTAGTTCTAATTTTTAATTACTAATATGTAACTCTAATCTGCATTGTTTCTGATATTAAGAACTTCTTTAACAAAGTTTTGTGTTGGATTTTCTATTACTTTGTCTTCTTAACAAATATTATGTTAGATCTTGAGACAGGCTCTTCTATAATTTCATTTTTATCTTATATATTTGCTCTTTTTTTTGATACACTATCTGCTCTATTATTCCACCTATTGTTACTATGTTCTTTTATCTTTACTAATTCTAATTCTAATTCTTTTGTTCATATTATATCTTTTATATTTATAACTAGATTATAATTTATTTTTTTTATTTTTTTTTTGTTATTATATATTATGTATTATTACATATACTTGCTATAACTACTGTACTATCTGTGTATATTTTAATTTTGCTTTTATTTAGTATTATAAAAACTACATACCAAATAGCTAGCAGCTTTGCCTTTGTTTAAGAAAATCATTCTTTAGCACTGATAGCACCTTCATCAATTACATATTCTTTCTTATTATTCATTTGCACCTAAACAGCTCTCATATAATCTAGATTTTGGTTTTCTTTTTTTGCTTTTATTAATGATCTATCTGTGTAAAAGATTAATTTCTTTTGCTTAGCATTGTTTTCTTTAATATGCTTATATTTTTTATTATTAACTCTGTAATCCTATTACTAATTTTTTGTTTTTTAATTATTTTAATATCTCTGTTTTCTATACAAATCTTATTTAAATGTTTTTTAAAGTCTGAGATCTTACAATCTTTTTTTACACAATGAAATCTAATATATTTGTATTAATTTCTAGTTGTTACACATCTTTTCTATTTATATATCTTGTAATTATTTTATGAATTTTATGTTTTTTGTCTTTTTTTTGCAACTATTACTAGTATTGTTGTTTTTATATTTGCAGCTTTTACATTTTTTTAGTATTGTTTTTTTGTTTTTCTGATTGATAACTTGTTTTTTAGTATTGACTTGTACTGTTTTAAACATTCTAGCTACTATTCTTCCTACTAATACTTCTTCTTCTTTATAGAATAATGTATTATTTATAACTACTCAATCTTTTTATTTTGCATTATCTGATAGTTCTTCTAATTGTGTTTTGATTCTTTTTTTATTTGAAGCTGCAATTCTAAATTTTGGCTTTACTATTTTGCAGCTTAGCTTTTCTATTATTTTTGTTTCTAAAATTTTAAACTACTTAGCTGGTTTACCTTTGGCATTGCTTTTTTTTAGAAAACTTAATTGCTGTTATATAATTATTTTGTTTTTTTTTGTTAATTAACTAATATATAAACATAATATCTAATTTTTTTGGTTTATGTGCAACTATTGATATAAAATTTTCTTTTAAAATTTTATATATTCTTGTGCTTTCATTATTATAAATTGGGCTTTTATAGTTAAAGTTCAAAACTAATTGTTGTTTTTTTGTTCTTAGTATTATTAAATATGCCAAATTGGTTTTTCACAGCTTTATACTTCTTTAGGAATATTTTCTTGTTACATGTTTTTAGATATATCTATTAAATAAAAACCATCTTCTATTCTTATATTGGTTACTGTTTTTTCTGAGCCTACTGTGTCAAGTCAATTATGTAAACTAGTAATTTGCTTAAGTAGTAACTGGTTCTATAATGAGTTAAGATTATCTAAGTTTTTGTGATACATCATGCTATTTTTTACAGATTGTATGATTTTCATTTTTCTTTTTGCCAAGCCATTTATTGATATATATATATTAATTATTATGTTTTTTAATAATTTTGTTGTTTGTAGCATATAGGTCAACTTGGATATAATGTATATGTTATTAATATATAATCTTTGACTGATTGTTAGCTTTTTTGGATTTAGGCTCCTTACAAATATTTGCACTATTTTTTTAGCTTTTAACTTTATCATTAATTTTTTAAGTTTGCAGTTTAGTCAGATTTCTAAAAATTATATAATTTTATTTTCACTTTCTTTCTAAATCCACTCTTTGCCAAAGAAGATTGTTCTATTTTTTTTTTTCTTCTTTGATGTTCATCATAATAAGTTTAGTTTTTTTTCTATTAATTTGTATATTATTTAAGTTAAAGAAATCTTCTGCTATTTCAATAATTTTTACTATTTGCTCTTTACTTAATGCAACTTATATTGTATTATTTGCATATGCTATTATAGCTTATTTTTATTTTTTCTATTTTGTATTATAGACTCTATGCTATTATTGTATAAAGTGCATAATGTATAGCCTAAACTTGTGTTGCTTTGGATTCTTTCTAATAATAGATCATAGAATATTCTTTATACTAAAGGTAAGATTACTTTATCTTGTTCAATACTATTTTTAATTTTAAAGACTGCTATTATTTCTAAGTTTGTAATAATTTTTGATTGTTGATTTTCAAACAAATTCAAAATAAAAAGTTAATTACTATTTTTTGTATTTTAAGTCTTTTAAGTACCAAATCTAATGCTACTAATGATACTGAGTCAAAGGCCTTTTTTATATCTTATAATACTAGCCAAAGTTCTTTTTTGTTATCTTTTGCATTTTCTATTATTGCATTAATAATATGTACTGGCTTTTCTGTTGACCTGCCTAGCAACTCTGCAAAATTTGGTCCTTTTAATATTTTTTCACAAAATATTCATATCAATTTTTTAGTAAATATTTTGGTTTTACATTTTTGCAAGGTTTTTAGCAATGTTATCAGTCTTATATTGCTTAGATTATATTGCTAATTTAAGTCTTTTGATATTAGATAAATTTATAATATCTTTTCATTTTTAGATATTAATCCTGTTTTGATGCATATTTCTGTCAACCTTTTAAAGATTTTTTGGATCTAATTGCTAGCTACTTTGATTAGTATATAGGTAATCTCTAACATACTTTGGGCTGTATTATTCTTAATTTCTAATAATATTTCTAGTCATTTTTCTTCTATAATGTTCTAATTTAGCTGTTTATATCAATTTTTATTAATTTTTTTTTTTTTGGCTAATATATTTTATCTTACTTATTTTTAATCTTATGACTTTAAAAGTTTCATATTCTAAATTGTTGCTAGAAATGTTTTATAGTTTTTTCAAGTACCTCTTGTGAGTTTGTTATTAAACTCTCAATTCAGATAATCTATATATAACTATAATCAGTCTATCAGTATATTAGATTAGTCTAATATCTTTTTTCTTTAGTTCATTCTAGTGGCCTAGTTGGTGATATCTTTAAAACTCCCAATCTGATAGCTCTTGCCTATCTGGCTACTATAACCAGATATTACAGTCTTGATATCTATTTTTTCAGGCTAGTCTTTACAGTAAGGTTATTAAAAATCTGTCTACTTCTTTACTCAGGTCTTTTCAAATAGACTTCTTGTTATACAATTTTAATAGATTTACATGACTACAAAGATTTATCTAGTGTTTGCACTACTAATTTGTTAGTTTGCATTTCTTTATATAACCAGTTATACAGATGCCTTATAATTTGCCAGTTATACTAATATAATTATTATTACAGATATCCTAATCTAATTATTAGTAACAGTTGCTATAATATGAATATTATATAAATGATTATCTAATTTTTACTATTGATGAGATTTGAACATCCAACCTATTACTTGGAGAGTTAACAATCTGACTATTTTACTAGATTGCCACACCTTTGTTTATTTTCTTTACTTTGTATTTACCAGTATTTATTTAATATTTTTTTTTTTATTTTAATTATCTTTTCTAACTGTTTATAATTTCATATACTATATATTACTTATTTTTTTCTTTTTCTATCTTCTAATATATGTTTTTATTTAATTATATAATCTAAATATTTTGCCTACTTTCTCATCTTACAAAAAACCATGGCTTATTACAGTACTTAATAATCAAATTATTGCTGACAAAGCCAGAAGGCAACCTTCTGCATCTGGATCTATTCTTATTACATATTAGCAATGTAATATTGAATCACAATTTACTCGACTTTACCTCCTACTACCTATTCAATCATATATGTCCAGGCTGTTCTCTCAACTCTTAAACAATTACTAACAAATATACAATTGCTATTTCTACTAATCTCTCAACTTGATTCTTGGGTTGAGTTAACACTCATAACAAAACTTTTAATTTTAATGCCAACCATCTTGACCTTATATACTCTATTGCTATTTGACATCCTACTCAAATTCCAAACCTTCTAAATATTATTATTGCTACTTAACCAATTCCTACAATTTTTGAATCTTGTTCACTTATACACAATCTTCAACAAATAGCCAACTATAATGCTAACCTGTTAGAACTTCACTTTTACACAGATGATTCTGTTATTAACTTGGGTACTTCACAATGCTCTATGGGTATTGGATAGGTCCAAATTTTTAATAACTCTATACTACACACATTCCAAGCTCAAACAAAATTATGGCCTAGTTTATTTAAAGCTGAACTTATTGCTATTCTATCTGCTCTTATTACTGCCTCTAGAAACAGTATTATAAACATATATACAGACTCTCAATCTGTAATTTCCAAATACCAAAACATTGTAAACTCTTCTACAACCCTATTCTATACACATATACCATACTTTTTATTATAGAACTCACTTATCAACTTTGTCAACTCATACAAAATTCAAATTATCTTTTACAAAGTAACTGCATATCAAGACAACATGTACAACAACCTTGCTGACCAACTAGCACGAAACCATTATAACCTACCATATCTAATCTTTATGTCATACAATATTTATAATCCATCTTATACTCTAAATCTTAAAAACTTCTCTTTATAATTACCTATTCGTTACAGTATTCGTACAATCTGTTATGCACATATTTATGCTTTATGAACTACACAAAACCGATTTCATAAGTAGAACAAAATCTTCAACCAAATTAATTGCCAAGCTACTTGGCTATACATTAACAACAATCAAAAAATCTTAAACTTTTTACACAGCTTTCAATCTTCTGTCCTTAAATCTTTCAGAATTAAAATTTTACTTGATGATCTTTCTACTCTATACACTCTACACAAACGATACCATTCATATCTACCAACTTGTCACCAATGCCATGAAACCAGTTCTTACCTTTATTGGATAATATGTCCATCTGATCAACTGCTATACAACCTTATTGACAGTTCATTACAATACACTTTAAATACAAATACACTTAACACCACTTCTGAAACTATAATTGAACTTCACTGCCAAATTAGACAACTGTATTGTATGACTACACACAACACAATAGACTTATCATCAGTTTTTTCAACTCTATCAGGCCTAGTGCCAAATAAAATTATTTCTATTGTCTTAAACCTATCATTTAAAAAAATAGTTATAACTCTTATTATAAAGTTTTTACTTCATCTTAATTAACAAGTATATTATAAAATTTGGATTTCTTACTGTATTTCAAGATCAGCAGCTCATTCTTCCACTTTCAATTCACCTTTTAACCTTACTTTACACTCATCTCAATCTTTTTTTTCTAACTCAATTCATTCTAAAATTAATTCCTGGTGTATACAATGGATAAAATACCAAACTAACCTCTCATATATTATTACAAACACCCAAATCTAGGTGAGCCTTGGCCACTCCTGTTGGTTTAGATCACAGATAAACTAGTCTGAGCTTCTATTCTTTTTATAATATTTTTAAAAGTAAATTTGTGCTTTATGTAAAAATTTTAAATAAATATTCAATAAAGATAGAGGCATGGTCTTACCATTAATATTAAAAAAAAAAAATATATTTTGCCTACTTGTTCTAAAGTGTTTTGGTACTTTTTTGCTTTCTTGACTACTAAGTATCTTTGATTCTATTGCTTTAAACTACTTTACTTTTTTTTTTGCTTAATTGGCTTTAATAGTTTTTTAGTTGCTGCTACATAATTAGCTTTTCTTTTTTTATATTGAACAACTAATTTAGATATATTAAAACTGTCTCATTTATTTTAATCTCTTTTTTTTTTATAAATATATGTTTACAAGCTCTTGTATTTTAGTAGTATATTTAAATATTGTTTATAACTTACTTTTTGTTCTTATATTTATTTTTAGTTTTCTTGTTTTGAATATTGTTAAACATGCTAAGTTATTCTTTTAACATAGTTTTTTTTTTAGTTTTCTTATGTTTTTTTGCTAAATCTGCTCTTTAACAGCCTTATGTTATTTTAGTTTTGTTAACTGTTTGAGACTGTTTTGTCTGTTTAGTCTTTCTAAAGGCTATTTACTTACTTTATAATTAATTTTTATTATAGTGTTTTATAGCTACCAAAATTTTTATATTTTATTATGTAGTTTATTATTGTATCTTTGCAGATTTCACTTTTGTTTTGCTAGGCTTATTATTAGTTGATGTATTTTGTTTAAATTTCTGTTTGACATCTTTATTAGTTATAGTATATAGTTTAATTTTAATATTATTACTATATTGTTTATATATACAATCTGGCTTATTATTATTATTTTATATTTCAAATCTTTATAGTTTAACTTATTATACTTTTTATCTTTTTTTATTTGTATTTTTTGTATTTTATTATTTAACTATATTCTTAATAAGTAAACTATCTTATATTTTAGTTTTTTTATTTAGGATCTTTATATTTAGTTTGAGTTTAGTTTAGTTCAGATTAAACCTGAATTTAAACTAAACTTAAACAATAAATTTTACTAATTTTAACTGAACCTAAACTCAAACTTATAATTCCTAAACCAGACTTGAATATAGTAATAAATTTGGTCTAAATTTGGTTCAAAGTTTATGAACAAGTTCAGGTTTAAACAAAGTTGGTAGACATGTTAAGAGCAGTAGCATTTAAGATATAATTAAAAGGATTTTAACAAGAAAACTGTAATTAATGCATTATAAAATATTTTAAAAAAAGTTTGTTATTTAAAGTTTATTTGACTCAATTTCTGAAATTGAGTCAAATAAACTATAAACTGTATTATTATATAAATAGAATTTTAACTTATATACTTTTTTTTTTATTTAGTTAATATACTGTATTGCATATTAGAAAGATAAATATATTTTATAATTATAATAATGATAAACTTATAACTCTTATTATTATATAAATAAAGCTTTAACTTACATACTTTTCTCTTATTTAATCAATATATTGTATTGCATATTAAAAGATTAATAAGTATATTTTATAATTATAATAATAAGAATATTACTCAAATAATTAGTATAACATTAAACATAATAATTTAAATATATTAAATTAAATCATATTAAAAAAAAAAAATTAACTAACTAATAATAAGTTTTATATTTATAGAATTAAAAGTTATATTAAACATCTTCTGCAATAATAATAGCAATAACTACTTAGCAAAAAATTTTAATTTTTTTAAATATATTTATAATATAATTAATATATAGTAAAAATATAATTAAAATATCATCGAACTCTTTCTGACGATCCCTCGCACCAACTTTTTTTCAAAAGTCTAATCTACGAAAACTATATAGTTATTATATTTAAATATAACAAAATTTTATTTTGGATAACTAGGGAGGCTATTCACTACATGTTTGGTTGTAACTGAAAAGAGTTAAAAAAAATTCGAACCCTTCTAAGTGAAGTCTCTTAGTAAAACAGGAGTACTACCAAGC
The DNA here is from genome assembly GCA_910591915.1 of Cetraspora pellucida. Classification (NCBI taxonomy): domain Eukaryota; kingdom Fungi; phylum Glomeromycota; class Glomeromycetes; order Diversisporales; family Gigasporaceae; genus Cetraspora; species Cetraspora pellucida. The sequence continues at coordinate 16,913 of CAJVQA010001831.1, forward strand.
AAAGAAGTAGTAGATAAGCTCTGAAGCTTTGTCAAGTACTATAAGGGCTTAGGCCTAAATAGTTACTTGTTTTAGTATAATATTCTATATAGCATAACTCTTACAACCTTTTCTCAAGTTGGTTTTCTTTTCCACTCTCATTATTGGATTTTTCTCTTGAAATTTTTACTAATAAATAGGAAATCTGATGTATCCCTTCCAAAGGATCAATACTGTTTACCTTTCCAAATCAGTAATGTTAGTTATGAGAAAACTATGAGATAAGTATCAGACCTACGATGGATAACATGTGTCAAACTTAAGAGGAAAACAAAAACTTCAACCATTTTCTCCATATGACAAATGGAATATATTATAATACAAAAATAAAGCAAATATGGAATATTCTTTATTTAGTATTATATAGAATTTTTTAAAGCCATGCATGGACAAAAATAATGCTTTTATGTTTATTTTTGTTTTTTTTCTTTGTTCTTTTTTTTATCTTTTCTTTTTTCTTTTGGTTTATATTTAGGTTTTGTAGTTAGTTTCTCCCTTTTTTTTATTCTCATTTAGTTTTTTCTTTCTTATATTCTGTTGTTCTTTAGTTAAGGATTATAGAATCCTCTTGCTTAATAATTAAAAAAAAAGAAAAACCAAATCAAAAATGAAGCTAGGAAAACAATTTTGAGGCTTGTTGTGAAAGGAAGAAGACCTTTTCATTATGGACTTTAAGTAGTCAGACAAGCAACTTACTTCTGTTTAAAGTAATGTAGCAGGTTGCACTTAGATGTCATTAGAGTAGCCAGATAATGCTAGACTTAGTTGTTAGGTACACCTATGTAATTGTTATAGTAATTTCATGATCTTAATAAAGTACTAGCATGACTGTCTAAGGGAAAAAAAAAATTTAAATATCTATAATAATTTATTTAATAAAATATTAAGTATTTAGCAAGAAAAGAAATTTGTTTAGTTTAGTTATAACTTAGTAGTAAAAACTTTTAAAAATATAAAAGTAGACTGCTTATATATAAAATTTATAAGAAACAATTTTACTTAGGCAACCAAAATAAATTTACTTAATAAAAAATTGAAAAAATTGCAATTTTGTTTAGAAAAAATTTGGTAAAAATAATTATTAAAAAGAGTTAATAATATTTTTTTTTTTTTGGTGTTAAGATGAGGTTAATAATTTTTCTAAAAGAATATATTAATATAAATATTATATTAATCTAATTAAGATATTAATAATTAGAAGTATTAAAAATATTATATTAATTAATAACTGAATAAGGTTATTTAAAAACATTTTTATTTATATCATAAAAGAAAATATTTAAGAAACAAATTAAATATGCAATTTATTAAAAATAATACTAAAATCAAATAAAATTGCAAACTATAATAGTAGCAAAAACTTGGCTTAAGATATATATTACTAGTATTTGAATGAAAGTTAGCAGTAATAGCAAGACATTTGCTTAAAATATATATTAGAGTGTCATTTTTTGGCATACCAAAAATAATTAGTTTTTAAATACTTTGTATTTAAATAGTGTTGCTAACCAACCAGTCATTAAGGTGTCTATAAATAATAAAAATAAATGTAAAGATTTTTATACTATTTTTTTTTCAAGTTTTAATACAACTATATTACATTCTTTTTTGTCCTTACTAATAGTATTATTTTTTAATTCTACTTCTAAAGTTGCAATGCATTGCATTGATTAAGCTATAAAATTTTAGATAGCATACTTTTACTAGAGTATAAGCTTTGTTAAAACTTATTAATAAGCCAGTTATTGAGACTAAAAATTAAGTTATAACTTTTTTTTGAACTGCTAAATGTTTTAGTACTTATATTGCTATTTTTATCTTTTTATCTAATATTATTATTAATTCTTGTACTGTATTTGTAATTAGTCTATAAAACTTGGTTCTTAAATAGGTTTTCAAATTTTCTTTTTTATTAAAATCAATCCTTATAACTTTAAATCTTGTTTAATTATATGATCTTTTTGATATTTTAAAACTTTAATATTCAGATAGGTAATTCAGATATTGTCTACATAGTTTTTATAGTAAATGTTTATTAATCACTAGTGATAAATTAAAGCCCTCATTACCTTTGTAAATGCCTATACTGTCTAACTTAAGCCAAATAGCATTATATAGTAGTAAAAATATTCTTTTTTAAATCTGAACTCTAGCAACTTCTGAATCTTTTCTGTTATCAAAAAAATAATGATATCTATTTTTAAGGTTTAATATAATAACCTATCAGTTTTTTTCTACTATTCAAATAAAAAGTTTTTAACTTTTTAAATAAAAGACCTTTTTGAATAATGTTTTGTTTAACCTTTTTAAGTCTATAATAAGTCTTCATTTTTTTTGGTTCTAGCTTTAGTATCACAAATATAGGACTTATTTCTAATAGACAATCTGGCCATTTGGGCTCTTCTTTAATTTTGGTTATTGTTTGTTCTATTACTAATTATATTAATTTCTGTTCCAACTACATTTTCTGTTTTTAGGTAAATTAATATTGTCTTGAGATGTCTTATAGTGCTAAATAAAGTCAGTCTTTTAAAAATAGTAAAATTCCAAATTTGAGCCAACTTATAACCAAAGGTGATGTTTTTATTTTTTCTTTTCAATACAATACTAATAATAGTTTGTTTAAATTTTCTACTACTGATTGTTTGAAGGCTTGAGAGTAGTTAACTTGAGTTTTTATTTTGTATAGTATATCTTGATATCTCATAGATTGGGTCATATTTTTTTATATAAGTATCTGTCAAATTTTAAGAAACAATTATTTGTATAATATTCTAATTAACTATAGTTGTAATATGAAAATGCATTATTTTTTTTTTCTACAATATAAGATTTATTTTTCTTTTTTGCTAAATAATAAGACTTTTTTTTTCAGATTTAAAGAGTAATGTTTATAGCTCATAATCTTTTATTAAGACTTACAACCTACAAATATTGTAGAAAGATATTACATATTGCATATTAATAAGACTACAATTAGTCACTTATACAACTTTAGTCATTGTCTATTTAAAGGTTTTGCATATAGGTTATTTACTAATTGTCATACCTGAAATCTGTCTATGGGTTCTTTATTTAAAGTTTCTGATTTTCAATATTTTTTCTATAGTACCAACTTAATTTTTTAATAATAAACCTTAGAGCTACTTTACCTTTAATACAAACTCTACTGAATAGAAATAAACCTCATAATTACATCTATTTGAATTTATGATGTTAGAGATAATTCTATATTAGATAAGGCAAATTTTTTTTATAAATGTTAATAACACTCTCTATATTTCTTACTATAGTAGTACTTATGTTCTTTTATATCAGTTTTCTTCTAGGAATGTTTTAAATTAAATATATACCTTTACTTGGATTTTTATAAAACTTTACATCTGATTATAGGCTTTATTTTTGGTTATAAAGTATTTTACCTTTAGCCAGACTTAAACTATTGACTTTGTTGTATGAGAATAAGAATTTAACAATTAAGCTGTAAGACTTAATTTCAATAATAAGTTTTTTTTGTTTTCTATATTTAGACCTTGAATTATAATAAAATTTAAAAACTTAAAAAAACTGCCTTTTACTTAAATATTTTTTCTTGTCTTGTTGTTTTATGTTTGCTGCTTGTTTTACATGTTTTATAATTTTATCATATTTTAATAAACCTTTATTTTTTTAACTGTAATAGCTTAATTGCTACTTCTTAACTATATTCTTTTATAACATTTAAGATTATCATTCTATTAAATATTTTTACTCTTATATTTTTAATGTGTTAGATTGTCTTATTATCTGTTAAGACACTTAATGCCAATCCAAATCATGTCTAATCACACATAATGTATTATATTTAAATTGATTTTTTAATCTCTTAAACTTTATATTAAACTAATTTTTATAAATTTTAACTCTCATATTTGATAATTTGATTTGTTCTAATATGATATTAACATTCTTATGCAAATATTTAATTTTTTTAATAATATTTTATATTAGTTGTGTTTTTGAACTCCTTTTCTATTTCTTTAATTCTTTTAATATATGACTTCTTTTTACCCAATAGCTGAGATGACTATTGAAAAATAAGCATTCTTTCTGAAAAATATTTAACTAAATAATTTCATATTCTGAATGTTCTCAAATACTTTGTCTTTTATATTTTTTATACTTTTATTTAAATAAAATAGTAGTAATCATATTACTAACATATGTAAAATGTTTTGTCAAGTCTGACTTGTTTCTTTCTATACTTAAATTCAACTAAGTATAAAAGTTTTTTAATATTTTTATTAATATATACAAACAATATACATTACTTCAATATGTTTTAAGTTCATTTACTGGTTTTGTAACTATACATTTTGTTTATGAACTTTCTTTAAAACTATGGTACAGAAATGTATTTAGTAGATCTTTGCTATAATGGGTATCAACTATAATTGTGCTAAAGAACCTTTTGATTAGCCAAAAAATAAAGTTTTAGACAACTTTGAAAAGCAGTGGTAAAAAAACAAATTTCATTTTTGAATTTGTAACTTATTTATATTTTATTATTAGACTTGCTAGATTAATGATCTAATAATTAATTTAATCCTCTAGATCAATAATCTAATAATTCATGCAGTTTTCATTTAATTTGCTAGATCAATAACCTCATAACTATAATTATTATGAGGTCAGGTGATCCTCACAATAATATCCCTTCTATGCCTATGGTACAGTCAGTTCTATTACAGAAAAAATGATTTAATTTTAATAATTTATTTTTGAAAAATTTTGTTAAAAGTATATTTTATCATATTTATGCTGTAATTAAAACTAAAAGATACTTTATGCAGTATTAATATCTATAAATAATAGTTTTTATTTGACTATTAAATAAAACAATTGACAAGTGAAATTATAATTGTAAAAACTTATAAAAAATGATTATCAATTTGTAATTGTAAAATTCTAGTGACCTTTGCCAGGGAAGTGTACGTATGTACGTATATTGATGGGTTCGTGACCGAATCCATCCCTATGTGCGTACTATATGTAAGTTGTATGTATGTCACGCTTAGAGATGGGCAAGGTAATTACTTATTACGTAAAAACCCAATCACATTGTGTGACAATTTAATAATAACATATACTTACAACTAATAACATGCTAAATTGTCGCATAGTGTGATTTAGCTTTTTACGTAATAAGTAATTACCTTTAGTCACGCTTATGCAAGAATTAAAATTCAGATAGAAATTGAATAGCGGGATGTAAACGCTAAATCAAATTTTCATATTCGGTATACAAATTCTTGTATACCATGACGCACATAGCGCATTATGCATTTTTTGATATAACTATAGATGCAGACATGTTGCCGTGATTAATTACGACCTACTTTAAATCAGATTTTTTATATTGAGGTAATTAGGTTACGACAATATTTCTGCATCTATAGATATAACATTTAGTGTTCTAAGCTGATCAAGTAAATTGCTTAGTCAGTCGCTTAGCTGATTCGCTGATAGTTTCATTACCCGGATAACTATTCATCTATTTATCTATATCGTGTACCCTTATATTAAGAAAGTCCTGAACTGAAGAACAATTCCGGCATAAATAAAATTTAATGTTTCCAATTGGATCGCTTAAATTAATGATTCTATTGTAACTTGCATAAATAAACACATTAGATATTTGTGGATTTATTATTAAATAATTCATTGTTAAATGATTCATATTAATACGTACATGATAATAAATTATTAATAAATTACTGGATTCTAATTAAAAGATCATGTGGTTTCTTTTTTACAATAGGAATTCCATCTAGGTTGCCAATCATTCACAGGTCGTCTACTTAGTTTTAATTGTAATTGTAAAAAGGTATATCGTAATATTAGATTCTAAAACATAAGCCTTATGAAATTCTTTTTATGGGAAAGCGATTAGTCTTTAAAAATATAACGTTAGTCGGCAACTTTTAATTTTTACAAGTTTAAGAATAATGAAATCGATAATCGAAGTCCATTGACAAAATTAGTCTACTAGTAATAAGGATTTTTTTGACTAACCCCAAGTTAAAGTGCGTCATTATAATAAATTTGGCATTAGGTCACGAAAATACAAAAATTCTTTGTTCTTTTAATGTTACTATTATTTCATTAATTGCTGATTTATTTTGTTATATTAGTACTTATAGAGAACATAATGGAATGAAGTGCATCATTGAATTCGAGTTTGATATTCGTCTACAAAATTTTGACTCCGATTGGAGGTGTTTCATTTTTATTTTGATGATCTTTCTATAATATGATATCATATGGTTACAAATCATTGTTTACGTTTCTTATTTTGGCATAACAACGTCCCTACTTATATTAATATAGTTATTTTTTCTTATACGTAGTTCTTAATGTTATTAATTTTAGGTTAAATTATTTGTATTACCATCAGAAGATCCATATCATGCACTATTGCATGTACGTAGTTAAATTACCTGTTACTTATATTTCTATTTTAGTATAATATATGTACATACGTATGTAGGATATTATCAGTTCGATTCCATTTAATTCGGATCAAACCGACATGTACATATGTACGTATGTATAAAATTTTATCGAAAGATGTGATCTTGTTTGAGTCATATGAACAGAATTATATTTATATACGAGAATCCTTAACTACTGTAAGGGTATGAAAAGGTGCTCTCGTTTAAATGTGTTAATATGCATGCTATTGAAACCGTGATTTGAGACATTAAACCAAACTTGTTTGAAACAGTATCGGTGTCCTCAAAAAGTTTATCACTGTTACACGTAAAAATTTTGTGGTTAATTGAGGAATTCCAATTTGCGTACTTATGTATCCGTACTATATATGTTCTGCGTCATTTCACAATTTAGGTCAATTCCAAATTGACCTAAGTCATTTTTAAATTTTGAAACGACTTACTTTATTTCTCAATCGGTGAAAAAAAAAATTTTATACGACTGATGATTAAGCATTAATTGTATTCCTTCGCATAG
>CAJVQA010001832.1:0-23951 GCA_910591915.1 Cetraspora pellucida
AGTTTTAGATGTTTTTGAATCATAATTGCTGTTTCAGCTTTGCAGCTATTAGTGCAAGACCAGTAATAGGTAAACTGTTGGGATTTAGGAAATTTAGCATTTGCATTGTCTTGTGCAATTTTAGTTTCTGTAATGCTAGTTATATTGATGTTATGTGATAAACAATAATTCTTCCAAACTTGTTGTTTTAGATTATCATTGTATTCTTATGTGTTGTGTGTATATATTGATAAGTATAATGGTTTGTATAGAATAGATGTAGATGTTTCCTCTGCTGGTAGGTGGGTGGTAGGTTGTGTATTAGAAGTATTAGAGAATATAGGTTGAGAAGAAGTTTCTGATCTATCAGCAGTGTTATTGAATATTGAAGTTACTGGTATAGATGAAGATTCGAAAGATAGGTCTATAAGAAACAATTGATCGAATGAGACTGAATAGGTATATGATGATGTATTGTTAGGTGTTGTTAGTAAGGGTAGATGTTTGTATGTTTCATATTGGAAAGATTGAATAGTATGATGTTTATGCAAAATAGGATCAGAAAGGTTAGTGTATATATATAATTCAGTTTTGTTTTGATTGATAGATATTTTGAAACTATTTTTGAAAGAGTGTTTTTGAAGATAGGATAGGAAGTTTCTAAGTGTTATAGGATTGTATATAATAGGTAGATTGTGTGATTGTAGAAATTTGTTGTAACATGTGTTTGTTTCTGCAGGAGATGAAGTGTTGGAAGCAGAAACTTGATAGGTTGGGTTGTCTTCTACAGGGTCGTTCACCATAAGCTCGGCTCGCACAGCTGTGGAGGGTGCCATAACTTGCCCTGTACATTGGGTCTGGCCATCATTAGCTTGGTCCTTCATGTAGATATAAGCTTTATATATAATTGTAATCATCTAAAATAAATATGATTTTCTGCAAAGATTAATGTACATATCTACTATTTTATTTTTTTTTACATCTTTATTTTATTTTTTAATTATATTTTTTATTATTGTCTTTTATATTTTAATATTTTTTTTTATATTAAATTTTTTTTTGTTTTCTTATTTTTTAATAAGAAAATATTATTAGATTAAAGATATGTTATTGTAGAACAGTACTCAAATAAGCTCTTAGACTATCACAGTGCCTTTGGTATTGTGTAAGTAATGTGACAGATTGTTATATATACTAATTAGTAAATACAAATTTTAATAAAAGTTAATAACAAGATTGCTAAAGAAAAAAAAAAAAATTTACACTAAATTGCATTTATAGTAAATAATGTTTGAATGATCAAATAATATTTAACTTAAATATTTGAAAATCTATATTGTGTATATTTTGTATTTAAAAAAAAAAAAAAATTAATAAAAATATAAAATTATCAATTTATGTATTTAAGGTTTGATGTTAAATATTTTAATAGTAAAATCATCTAAAGAAAACTTTATATTAATGTACAGAAGATAATTTCTTATGCAAATTTTTAAGAAATAAACAATTTTTGACAAAATAATCATTCTTTTAACATTTGTTTTGAATTTTTCTGGTCGTGTTATATTGCATCAAATTATGGCTCATTATTGGTTAATTTGTCACTGATAATCATGTGATAGTAGATTTTTTATGGTGGTTCCAAATAGATCGAAAGATCAGGTTTAATGAAATCTCTAATGTTAGGAGTAAGCCACGTTGAGAAAAATTTTTTGTGAAAGATCTACAGGCAACATCCCCTAAAAACATTATATCACCTTTTGGCAACAATTTCGAATTTGCACAAAACCAACCAATTTTGTACAGGTGAATATTCAATTTTGTACAAGAAAATAATGATAACTTGTAATCTGATTTGAATAATTTTGATGCTATTTGAATCATCTCATTGAAAAGGTTCAAATTGTATCAAAATTATTCAAATCAAATTACAAGTTATCATTATTTTCTTGACGAGTTGTTATTTTGATTTGCTGCAACTTATATATAACAAAATCCAAACATCAAAAATGGTGTAATTTTGTATTTTATAATTTAATATTTTATGTATATATTTTTTTTATTATAAAAGTGTATATACTGTATGTAAGTTCTTTATACAGAAAAGAATATTTTTATAACTGTTTTTGAAGAAAAATGTTTGTATATAAAGTGTTTTTTTTCTACGTGTCGTCCGAATGTATCAAATATTCGAAAGTTTTTATAAGAAAATTACATGTAAATATACATGTAAAAGGTTTTAAAAAAAAAGTCTTACTAAAAAGAAGGATTATGATTAGCAAGAAATAAATAATTCCTCGCTTTTTTTTTGTTTTCGGTAATGGATGGTTTTTTTTTTGAATTATTTTAAAGAATATAATTTTTGTAATTAAAAAGCACCTCAGAGAGGTTCATAAAGAATAAGTAAATGTTAATTATACTATTCGCCTATAAATTATTCACTAAAACGAATAAATAAGTAAAAAAAAAAAGAAAAGGTAGAACTTATAATAAAATAATGTTAATAATATAAAACAAATGTACATTTTTAAAAACCTCGTTCACCATCACCTTATTATATCTTAAAACCCATCAGATTTTTTGAGCATAAAACCTACAGTGCCTAAAATTCGCTTTGAATTCATTGCACTCATCAACAAACCCTTTTACCAAATCGTCATAAACAAATTTTTCACCTTTCTCCCCAATAATGCCTTCAGATTCCAATACGTCACTAAGAACGCTACGTAATGTGTATAAAGTAGCGCAAAAATCTTGACATATGCCTTCACCGACACGACCAGCCCAAGTGCCCACTGGACATAATCTTTCTTCACAGGTGAAATTTGTTAATGATTGGTGGGTTGATATGGTTGTCATAATTTTTGAACAAATTCTTGGGTTTATGGATTTTGATAATAATGTTGAACGAACTGAGAAATATAATAATAATCATAATAATGATAATAATGATAAAGCATTAATTTATCTCGAACATTAACAATTCAACATTAATAATATGAAACACCAATATCATTTCAACTTTAATAATTCAATAAAACATACAAGCATTCATTAAAATTTTTCCACAGTCGCCTTCCGGATTAAGTACCATATCACCTTCCATAATTTCAAGAAAACCACCTGGTTTAACAACTCTACATAATTCTTGAATAACTTTTTGCCATTCGTCTTCGGTAAATGCAGTTAATAGGAATCTCATATATACAAAATCAAAATGATTATCAGGGAATGGTAGACCTTCTAATATATTGGCGGTACGAAATGTTAGGTTGCAAGGTTTTATTTCAGAAGGATAAATTGGGGATATGTCTATGCCAGTAAATGAGACTCTTGGATAGTCAGTCTAAAATTGAAATATCTTTTTTTTTTAATACTTGATCAAAAAAAGTAATTAACTGATAAAGATAATTAAATTAAAAATATGTATGTGAAGCTTACCGACATATTTAAAAGCCAAGTGCCCGGACCGCAACTAAATTTGCGAAAAAAAACAATGCAAGAAAATAGATTAGATAAAATAAGTTAGAAAAAATATATATATATATTTATTTATTTATTAATTTATTGATTTATTTACCCGACATCTAGGACTTTGGCACCACCCCGATCTAGTAAGTCACTAACGGGAGATGAATAATTGCCTTGCCATATATAGCAGAAAAGGAAATGTTGGATTTGAAGTCTATCAACTATTTATAATAAAAAAAAAATAAAATTATATAAATTATTAATTGTCATCCCATTATATAATATATTTTGATATCTATGACATGCATTAATCGAAAAGTCAAATGTACCTTCTTCATCATCATTTGGTAAAAAGTATTTAGAATTTTCATCATTATGAAACCTTCGTCCATTCGAGTACTTAAAAAGCTCTTTTTTCGTGCTTATATCAAACGAAACCTTTTTATAAGTATTATTTGATTTGGAATTTGTGAGACCCATCGGGTATGAGTTTTATTAGCACGCAGTTTGTTGGTGAGTTTGTTGGTGAGTTTATCGTAGAGAAAGTTGGGATAAGAAAAATGGTAGTCGTAAACTAGTTGGTAAATGATTAAAGGTATTGTAATAAAAGAAATGAAGGAAAGAATGCGATAAATTGTAATTTTAAATATAAAACAATTCAATGGTTCGCGAAACAATAATAACAATAATAACAATAATAGCAATAATAATAATTAATAGCTTTAAGTCACGAACAAAAAAATCATGGAAGGTATTTTTAAGAAAATGATGATTTTTGAAAATGATGGAACCTTTCACGAAGGACTTATATTGAATTTTTTTTTTTTTTTGAATGATTACATGATCTCGAATTTATTTGAGTCAATGGTTCGTGATTTACCCTTACATATAATCTCGGATTTACTTGTTTTATGAGTTTGGATCGTAAATTTGTTATTTGTCCTTTAAAGTTACAGTAACCGTTACAGTAGACGGATAATATATTGTTTTATTAAAGTTGGTTACATGCGTATATGTCAATAAATTAGAATTATGTTGTGACTAGTGTTGAGAAACAATGGGGTGGCATCCAAATATGCGCACAAAAATAAATAAACAAACGAATAACCATGTTTTTGATTAAGATTTTTCAAGGGGCTTATTATTCTTGGAAATTAAATCTTCACAAGAATCCTTTCTTATTTTTTTTGTTTGTTTCTTCAAATCGATATTACAAACAACCACTTAATTTGATCAAAATTTAAAACGGTCTCTGTGCAATATTTGTTCTCTTGGACGCCTCAAGATCTTTGTGATCAATCTAGTGCTACACTAATGTTTAGCCAAGACCTGTCTGTAGAAAAATTCCCTGAGATTTATTTTTTCTATAACAACTAAAAATTAAGAGGGTCCATTTTGATATATGTTAGCAAATGTTATTGCATTAACTTCACCCAATCAAATTCTGGCTTAGATGCATTTCTCCCATTGAAAAAGTCAAATGCCGAACATAATGATATATGTATTGTAGAAATTGATATGATATATGCGTACTATTGTACACCTTCTACCAAAAGTATTTGATCGTTCAATATCACAATATCAAAAAAATCGGATTATTTTTTTTTCAATAAAACAAATCAGTACGAACGTAAATCATATAAAGTTTAGACTCATGACTTGCTCATGACTTTAACCCTGATAAATTTAAATAGGACGAATACCTTTTTTGTAAAAGTATAGATATTGATATACGTATGCATTATTATACTTATTAGCTTATTAGAGCATACTTAATAGCATACATGAAGTTGCAAAAGTCATTTTTAACCTGATTCTTTTGATTTTAACGAATAATTATTTTGCAGTATGTAATAAAAAATAATATGGATGTAAATAAATTAAACCCTGCATTAAATCAAATGACACGTAACAAACATTTAGCAATTTAAGATTGTGGATCTTTACTATATTATAAAGAGATGAAAGTTACCATTAAATATTGTCATGCGATGGCTCATATCTTGATATCTATTTGTACATACTTCTGCACGTATTGATCCTTTTTTTAAACGATGTGGGACGTCCTATTTGAAATTCGAAAACGTCACTTGAAACTATATATTAATGCATATATTAAAAATTATTTTTGAATCCAGACCAAAATGTTATTATGTCATATATAAAATTGGACCGGGTTCAAAAATAATTACTCATGTGTATATAACAGCAGAGACCGTTGATGTTACACGACTGATCCTTCACCCGGTGTGAAAAACATAAAAAAACATTTTACAATACCAGATCATTCCGCTAGTACATGTTATGATTATAATCCAACACCATTTGATTATAATAAAAATGGTGTTGGATTATAATCATAACATGTACTAGCGGAATGATCTTGTTTTTTTATGTATTGCACACCGGGTGAAGGTCTCTCCTGTATATTTATATTAATATTAAGGTATATAGTCATATACAGTATATATATTAATAATGTTAATGCTAAATATCACTATATATATACTATATATATTATATAATATATAGCATATATAAAAGATATAAATTATATATATAATATATTGATAATATATAATATATACGTATAATATATATAATATACGTATATATTTTATATAAACCAGTAATAAAATTTTCATAATTCATTTTCTTACATGCGTGACAGTAGCCTCTAAGCTTCTTGAGCCACATTTCTACTTTTATACAAATTATTCGGTTCGTCAGTAGCTATTAATAGCGCGTTATCCTGTTTTAGTTTATAAACAAACATTTTAATTTGGGCTTTTATGGTTAACTTTGATCGGTCCAAGTATTCCTTGTATAAGACGTAAAATCATATACATAGGAAGAACTTCGTGCCTGGCATAAAATTATTAGAACAATATGGCTTGTTTGTTTATACGTACGTGTATTAACACCACTCAAAAACTTTTAATATAAATCAAACCGGTATCCAATAGAATACCGCGGAATAACCCTCGCTAATTTACATAATTTATCATTCCTCTTATACATTTAATGAAAATTTTACTGTCCATTCCCTGTTATAATTCTCGTTCCATATGCATTCTATCTGTCCCGCCAATCTCATGATCGCATAGATAATGTATAAAATGAATATCTGATTATGTTATATAATATTATGTTATGTAACTATAATATAAGCGTTCCAAATTTCTCAAGAAAAAGTATGCATTTAATACATTGGATTCATGTTCCAATAGTCTAGATACCACTTACCACTGATTTGTACTGACTTGTAATGTTCTTGATGTATATTATCTACCTGTTTAATCATGTTTTGTTTTGATTACTTACTTTCCTATGCTTTTAGATCTAACTTTTATTAGCAAATCGGAGTTTAAGATTTTCATATTAAAAAAATTTTTCCCATAACCAATATGATTATGGGGGACCAGTTAAATCTATGATATACTTAAAATGGTTATTAAATATTCAATATCCTTTTCATAATTCCTGGCCTAGTTCGTTCTTTAATTTCCCAGGTTTATGCTTGCATGTGAATGGCGTATCTTCTTCCAAGTTTACGTTACTTCAAACTAAAATGATTGTATCACCATTTTTTTTTTAAAAAACACATACACAGCCTTACAAGTTTCAAAAGTATAAATCGTATTGATGCATGCATATTTAACGAGAACAAAACAAGAATTTTTTCGATCTAAATTTTCCGACCGATTATAATAACATGAAAAATACGTATGTGCATTATGTATATTATTGTGAGTATATGTATATATTTATTAAAAATACAAAAATCATTTGACTTATACTTATCGGTTATATATTAAAACTGTATACAAAAATCATTCGATTTATGCTTTCGTGCAGTACTACAATAAAGTCAAAAATGTTTGAAGTTTTCATTATCGATTAGATTCATTCAATAATTCAATAAAGTTGTTTTAATATACTTTCGTCTTAACATTTTTCATTTTCCAATAATTTACTAAAGTAGTAATTGCATTTCCATAGTTTCGGGTTGAACATATTGTATGTATAGCAATAGTAATAATAAGCAATGTTACACATTTGTAGTCCTTATTTATATTTAAGTTTGATACATTTATGCATCTCATTGATCATAATTGAAAAAAAAATTTCAAAAATGATTAATGACTTTTCTTTTTCCAAACAAGATCTTTTTTCGGTGTTATTTTCTTTCCAAAAAAAATTTTTTTTAATCCGATTTTTTTCTGAAATTAAAAAAAAAATCTTCTAAAAAAAAACAGAAAATATTTGTATGTTTTAAAAAAATATATATATATTTGTATGTTTTTATAAATATATATATTAGTATTTTTTAAAAATATATATATATTTGTTTTTTTTTATTAAAAAAAAAAATTATGAATCTGCTTGTGTTAGGCTAATTTTCGCTCTAAACCTGTTAATTTTTTTTCCTTCGTATCATCCAAATTTTTAATAAAAATTAATAAAATTTCAAATTACGTAAACACATTTTTTAAGATCTGTATCATGTTACGTTACGCAAAATTATTTTTTTTTCTTTTTGTGATGCTGAGAACCAGCGAATATTGAAAGGTGTTTCCTAGCTGATCGGGTGAAGGGTTGTTTATTCTAGTCGCAGCGAAAATTATTACCTTTAGCACACAATGATGTTAATTACCAGTCAAACCGCAGTATCGCATAAATTTGCGTGTAAAAAATTAAAAAATTACCCTAAATTTATGGCGTGATATGATATATGTTTAACGTGAGTCAAATCATTTGACTATAAATATATTTATAAGAACCGAATTTTAACGGTAAAAAGAGATGGGTTTTAAGGTGGGAAGATGGGTTTGACGTGATAATTATATTAGTTTTATTGATTTCAGAATTTTGGGGGTTCAGTTTAATAGATGCGTCATAATTTTGACCCAATTCCAAAAATGCGCCCGAATGTTAATTATGTTTGTTAAGTATCTATTTTCAGCGCATTAACAAATGAGATTTTGGTATAAATGTAGGCTGCCTAATCCGAAAATACCATGGATTTTTTATACCGGTGATAGACAATTTTACTATGGAGCAGGGATCAATATTTCCTCGTTATTTTGCGTCTTACTGTAAAAGGCTTGACAAACGTAACAAAAGCATACAAATAGTTTTGTAAAAGTTATTGAAAAAATAATAATATGATAATATAATAATAACAATAAATCGAGTAAAGAACAACTTTCAACTATTTTCGAAAAATGGCGTTTTCGTTTTATTAAAATTTATTGATTAAAAAAATTTTTTTTTTAAATTTGCGCAAATTACCTTTGCGTCATTAAAGGGACGCAAATTATAGAAAATTTTTGAAACTATATTTAATTCATTGAATTCGCATGTTATCTTTTATTTGACATTTTTGGAAATTTACTAATTGGTTTTCTTGTTACTAAATGTCCGCGCTTTTGTCAGGCATTTTTTTATTATTATATAATTAGAGATTTATTTAACCGGCATTAAATAATTCTGGCATAATGTGAACCGGGACTATAACCCAGTTTTTAAACGGTTAAACGGTTTCAATCGTAATCACGATTATGTTTGTGATTTTAGGGTCGTTCAAAAATGACCCGCAAGTAGGAAAAAAAAGTTTGAGACCGAGTAACCATAGACCACTTCATGTTAAAAATTCGTTCATAAGCCCGTCCATGCGCAATTTCCACCTGTTAAAATAATAACAGTGCATTCCTTCACCTTCCGCTTTTTTGCGGTTATTAATGTTGATGGTAAATGTCAAAATGGGTGGAACTAAAAATGGTTAGAAACTTACGGATTTTTGCGTTTATAGTATTTCTAAAAAAAATATGCTTAAATATGAAGCAGATACATATGTTGTAAGCGGAAACCGAACTTAAGCAGATTTGGAATTTCTTTGGATTTTTAGGGTTAGATTCCGTTTCCACTTACAACATATACGTATTAATGGCGTTCTCAACATCGATAAGCTTACTAAAAATAGGTCCATTACAGGCCTGTATCATCTAATACGTAATAAGTTTTTTAATATCGATATACGTAGACACATATATAAATTACTGAACTTCGTTGTCGATTGCAACATTCAATAAAGTCATAAGCACCCTTGCCTGAATTTTAAACTTCGATAGTTGATCCTTTTAAATTAAAAATTATACATTATTGGTACCCGTAAAATCAATTACCGGTAGTACTGTAACACGGGTGAGTGAGTCAGTCACGGAAATAATTTCGTAATTATGACGTACTATATTTCGTCATTCTTTCATCACCATAGACACATAATTAATATATATACAAACCGCCATCTTTTCTCAAAGTTTTACAAATCAAAAAAGTACAAATCAAAACCCCAAACTTTATTTTTTTAAAAATAACCCTTGCTAAAATGTCCATTGAAACAAGAAACGAAAACCTTGTTAATCACCCTGAACATGTAGCACCAGATAAAGTTGCTCATGTTACTCAACAAAGTTCAACTGCTCTTGATGGTGTTGGTGCTAACGAAATTGGTGCAAACCCAATCGGTATTTTTTATTAAAGAAAAACATTTTCCTTTTTTTTTTTTTTATATTAATAAATCTTCATTGTAGATGAATCCGCCGAAAAACCATCAACGATTAAAGAAAGTGTAAGCGAAACTATTAGCAAGACTATTGATGCTGTTAAGGTATAATATATATCTTGTGTGATTTTTCATATTAAAAATCATAATTACGATGTAAACTAAACTCGATTCGATAATTATAGGAAACTTTTGGCAACATTGTAGGCACCAATAAACCTACGGACGCTGACAAAAAATCTGATGATTCTAAAACAAATGGCGAATCTAAAGATGTAATAAAATCATAAATTTGAATCTATTTTTATGTTTTGAGAACTTTCTATAAATGTATATGCTTTATGATCTTGTATCATATTTATATTCTTTATTTTGAATTTAACTCAAGTCCATTTTCTTCTTTATTTACAAGTTAATTTATTTTTCATAATCTTTATTAAATAGTGAAAACCAATAAATCAAACTATTTTGCCATTTATTATTTACGTGTATTGTTGCATAATAAATCAGATTAAAATATATATAATTTGGGTTTCTTATTTATTCTAAGAATTGAAACCGTTAATCTTTTTTGTTAACAATTCTAATCCTAATAAACCAAACCAAAAATGTGTTAAAAAAAAAAGTTTTATGAATTAGACTATATGTTAACCTGTTTTTATTAAATTGCAATAAATTATGATAGGAATTAATCATTGTCACGGTTAAAACTAGAAATGGTTAAGTTGGAATTTGATTTTTTAAAATTTTTAAAAAGATAGAATTTAGGGATGTTATCGGCTTGGATAGCTTAAAGAAGTCATAGCCAAGCTATAACTAAGCCATGGTTCAAGCTATTGGCTACAATTAAAACTAAAACTAATAATTATTTTTTTTAGCTTTAAGTAATTTTTAATTTCGGCTTACGCTATAGCTTTAGACTATTGGATTGGCTTGCTTCCAGCTTAGTTTCAAATTGTAGCTAAAGCTGACTTCAAGTAAAGTCAATAACATCACTAATAGAATTAGAATCAGTGTTTATAATAAAAGATACGTATAAGTAGATTTTAGTAGAGTTTATATTAAATATTTTTAACTTTTGGTTTTGTTATTTTTAGTTTTAAGAGTTAAGTTCTATTTGTAAAATAAATATAAAATTAATAATATATTTTTTTAAAAAAATTATTAAATTATTTTAAAGTTAATAAACTGATTTTAATAATAGTGAAATTATTAAATTTTCATAACACATATGCATTTAAGTTATATATAGATAGAGTGAGTTTTATAAAAAGTCATTATCTTTTTAATTATAAAAATTTTTAAATTAATATAATTTTTTGAAAACTAAAGATCAAAAAAATATATATATATTTAATAGTTTTTTATTTAAATTATTAAATTTACAAAAAAAATTTTAATCATCTTTTATAATTAAAACAGTATATCAATTTAAATTATTTAAGAATCAAAATTTTGATGTTTATTATATAAAAAATATTATAAACTATAAATTTATTAAAATGATATAAGTATTGTTAAGAAAAAAAAGCAAAGTAGTTTTTTTAGTAAATTATTAATTCTTTTTCTAATTTAATTTTTCTAATCTGGTATACTGAATATTAAATATTAATATTAATATTTATATGTTTTTAAAAAATTAATTATTATGGTTTTATTATTAATATTAAAAAAAAATTAATTATAGAGTATAAGTTTTATAGCTTAGCAATTAAGTTTCTATATCTTCACAGTTAAGATTAACAGTTTAAATCTAACTAAAAACAAAAAATCAAAAAGATTTTAGTTTTTGTAATCCAAAAAAAAGTTTAGTAATTAATACAAAGTCTTATAAACAAAAACCAAATGCAGTATATAATTAAAATAAAAATTTATAAGAAAAGATCAATTTTGCAAAATGTTAGCATTATATATAATAGCAGCAGAACAGAAGGTTTTGTTATATAAAAGGTTGTGTAAATAAGTTTTTCAGAAATAAGGTAACATTAACATTTTTGCATTCAATTTATAGAATACTTAATTAGAAAAATAATACTAAGATAATATAAATTAAAGTAGTAAAAAAAGTAGTAAATATAAGAGGTGTAGTAACCTAGTGAAGTGGTCAGGTTGTCAACTCTCCAAGTGGTAGATTGGATGTTCAAATCTTATTGACAGCATAAATTTGAATAATCACCTATATAATATTTGTATTATGGCAACTGTTACTAACAATTGGGTTAGGATACCTGTAATAGCAGTTATACCAGTATGACTGACAGGTCATAGAACATCTGTGCAATGTTGGAGTTACACAAAAGAATACAAACTAACAAATTAGGCAGTACAAATACTAGATAAGTCCTTGTAGTCATATAAATTTATTAAAATTGGATAACAAGAAGTCCATTTGGGAAGACCCAAATAGAAAGGTAGTTGGATCTTTGACAATCCTATTGTAAAGACTAGTCTGATAAAATAGATACCAAGGTCTAGTATCTGGTCATAGTAACTAGACAGACAAGAACCTCTGGATTAGAAGTTTCTAAGATACCACTAACCAGACTGTCAGAATGAACTAGAGAAAAAGAATATTAGACTAATTTGATATACTAATAGTCCTACACAGATTATCTGAATTAGAAGTTTGATAAAAAGGCAAAGAAAAAGGCAAAGGTATACTAAATTACAGGGTTATACTATGAAGTAAATGCTAGGGTCTAAGTGAATTCTATAAAAGCACAGTAGTTTAATGGTTAAGCTCTAACTATAAGTGTTAGTTCTGCCATAATAATATTTAGATCAGCTGTAAAAATAAGTACAGAAGGCTCTAAAGGGTTTATCTCAAGAATAAATTAGTCCTAAAGTTAAGACAATAATTTGGGCATCTGAGTATAACCCAGTAAATTAACACAAGTTACAGATTCAGAAAGTTTAAAATAGAACACCTAAGCAGAGGCATTAGGTATGACAATTGATAAAGAACCTTTAGATGAACTCCTTAAATAGGTAATATAGAAAAGTTACACATGTAGCCAATTGTATGCTCTTTTGTAATAGTTCATTAAACCACAATACCAATAAGTGATTAATAAAAGTCAAAAGACCAAAGAGGTTATCTTAATACCAAAAAAAAAAAAAATAGTAAATATAAAGAAAATTTATAATAAAAAATTAGTTTCTTTAAGATTAGAAATACTTCTTATACTGTAAAATTAGTTGATATAAAAGATATCTATATGCATAAAGAATGTAACCTGTTTTATATATCTAAAAATATCAAATTAAAACTTTAATTACATCTATATAAAGTTTTTGATAAAAAAAAACTATTAATATAAATGCTATACCAATTATAGATAAGAAATATTTTAATTGAAAGTAGTAATAATATTATAATAATTAATAACTAGAAGAAATTACTTGAATTATAGTTTTAATTAAATTATAAAAAGAAGTATTTAAAGAATAGATTAGATATACAATCTATTAAAAATAATACTAAAATTAGAAAAATGTAAATTAGTAATAATAATTTGATATAAAATATATTCTACTAGTATCTAAATTAAAAAATTAGTAATAGTAACAAAAAATTTTGATTTAAAATATAAGTTATAAAATGTCTTTTTAATAAACCAAAAATAGTAGTTCAAAAAAAACAAATAACTCATTAGATTAACTTAAAAATTATTAAAATAAATTGTAAGATATAAATAAAATATATAGAATATAAATAGATATAAATTAAAACTTTAAGTTAAATATAAGTAAAATAAAGATAAATTAACAGAAAATGTAATACTAGATACTGTTTAGTTGTTATTATATTTATCAATATATTGAATTAAATTTTGAATAGTTTGACTATAGAAAAAAAGTGATAAATTGTAATAAAGAAAGAATTTGTTAAAGCATGTATGAAGATTATAGAAAATTAAAGATGTTGTAAATGATCTTTCAAAATTGTTTTCTACAGAGTCAATCACTGTATGCTTAGCTCTCACAGCTGTACAAAATACTATAGTCTGCCCTGTATATTAGATCTAACCATCATTATCCTAGCCTTTTATATAAATAAGCTTGTCAACCTGCCTATTTATCTCTTTTTTTTTACTAACTACAATGGGTGTGTCTTTTAATAAGTTAATAACTGCTTTAATGTTGGTTGTAGAAGACAAAGAACTTAAAAAAAAAATTGTAAAAAAAGTGAGTCTAAAATGAAAACAGGTTGGAAGTTAAGATTAAATTTCTTTGATAAAAATTTTTCAGCTGCTAAATAGGCAGTATCATTAAAATATTTTACAATTTGTAAGTAGATTGGCTTTTGGTTTTTAATAACATCAAAATATGTGATAATTTGAATAAGAAATAGTATTAATAATGTTTTTTGTAAGTAAGTTAATAGCCTCCTTCTTGAACAGAAACTATATATTATGATTTTAGTAGTAGTTTGATAATAGAAAGAGAGGTAGCAGTAAAAGTAATAGTTATAACATTTAAAATTAGTTTTTACTTTATTTTGTTTACAAACAAAGTTTTCAGCTTGGTTAGCAAGCTTGTCTAAGGATTTAATAAGAATGAATTAGTCAAGTGAAGCAGCATATTCTTTATTTTTGTAAAATAAAGTAGAATTAAAAGTTGGATGAATCTAAGTTTCATCATTCTGAAAAGAAAATAATGAGTAAGATTTAGTTAGAATGTTATTAAATAGCTTGGTACTGTTATAGAATTTTTTGTTGTCAAGGTATTAATATTCTTTGTTGTTACAAGTAAAATAATGAAATTAGCAACACAAGATGCTTCTTTATATTGCTCCTGAAATGAGTTAGGTTTTTTAAAAATATAAGTTCAGAAAGGTATTTAGAGAGTTAGAGGATAAAATGTTGATGAAATTAAATTTTAAGAGAAATATGGACTTTTTTTTGTTAATATTAGAAGAAAATTGTTTGCTGTAAGAAGAATAGTAGATATCAAACTAGGAATTAAAGTGATTAAGAGAATTTTTTAGTAAAAAAATACAAAATCTTTTAAGAAAGAAAGTTTTAAGAATATTAAAATAAAGTTTAATATTAAATCTAGCATCTGACTAGATAGTAAAGTATTTTTATTTAAAGTTTGTAGTTTGTATAAAAGATTTAATTTTAAATTTTTTGGATCTAAGCTGAAGGTCTTTAGTAAATTTTTGGTAATCAATAGACTGATAGTTATTGAATAAGAAAAGGTGAAGATGTGCAAGATTAAGACAGAGTTGAAGATAATTGTGAGCTATATATAGAGAAATAGTAACTGATAAAGCAAAGATTTTGAGATAGTTAAGTTTAATAAAGAGAATGGTTGTAAATTTAAAGATGAGGTTTTTAAAAGTAGATTCAAGAAGATTAAAAAAAATAATAGTATTTTTGTCAATATTAGGATTGTTGTTATAGATAAAGTTAGTTAAAAATTCAGGCTGTTGCCTAGCTATAATATGAATAATATAGTAAAATAAAGCTTTTAGTACAAGTTAAGTAGCAGTAGCTAGCTTAATTTTTTTGTCATAATAAAATCATTAAGAAATTTTTTAAAGAATATAAAGAGTTAAAGAGAAAATGAAGTTTGCAGTTTTTTGTTAAATTGCATTTCTTCAGTAATTGAAAAATTTGCAATTTAGTTATATATAGAATTGGATTTTGGTTTGAGAATGCTGAAATAAGATTAGAAGAGAGATTTGTTAGAAGTATTTCCTAGTTGGTTAGTATTGCTAGAATTGTTAAGATTCAAATTAAAAATATTAAAAGTATTAGTAGTAAGAGATTAGTTAGAGATAAAATTAGTATTAATAGTTGTAAAAAAAAAAAATTGATGAGATCAGAAGAGGTTAAGATTTGGTAAAAAGAGATAGTAAAAGGATTAGTAGTTTGAAAGAATTTATATAAGATGTTTTGAAAGGTTTGGATGAAGTTTTTCTTAGTTTGAGATGAACTAGCTTTATGTTAAGATGAGACAGTTATATAAGTAAAATAATAAACTTCATTATTTTTAGAGATATATTTTTTAGTGAAGTAATGATGCTTATTTCTCTTGATATAACTAATTGAAGGAGAGCATTTAGAACAAGTATAATAATGTACACTAGATGTAGGAGATAAAGAGATACTGTCAGTAGAAGAAGAGAGGTTAGTTATGAGTTATTGAGTTGTTCTATTAATTTTTTTGAGTTGCTATTAATATAAGCAGTTGTAAATTCAGTAGTTTGGGTATAATTAGTATTTGAGGTTGAGATAAATTTGGTATGATATTTGACACAGAGACAAGCAATTATAAAAGTAAAAATAGAAACTTAAAAGAAAGAATAATTTTGTTTGATCTGGGATTTTTTGTTAAGCAAGTAGTAGGTTGGACTTTGGGAGGAATTGGGTAAATCTTACTATTATTTTCTTTTTTATATAGAGCAATTTTAAAACTGTTAGAAAAGTTTTGATAGAAATAATCAAAGTCTGCTATATCAGGCTCTTGTTGACTTAAGGTAGGCATTGTTAAATAATAATAAGTTAAATAAAAATTTGATTAAATTCTTAGAAATTTTTCCAAGTTAATAATATAATTATAAATAATTTTACAAGAATAATAATTAAAGATGAGAGTTGTAGTATTGGGATATCACTAGGATAGTATACAGGTATAACTAAAATGATTAGAGTTACAATGTGACTCAGGTACTAAACACAAATAGAATTTGAAATACAGATTATTGTATAATATTAATAAGAACTAAATATAGAAATAGAAGATTGTGTTTAATAAGATTCTATTAATAGACAGATTATAAAATTTTGGTATAAATTAATAAATTATAGATTGGGAAATAATTAAATGGTTATATAAAATCTATATAAGAGAAAAAGGAAATAGAATAAGAACAAAAAATAAGAAAAAAAGTTTGTAAGAGAGTAAAAGATAAATTTGGCTATAGTTTGACATTATTAGGTCAAAACTTTTTATCTATAGCTTGTTTTAACCAGAAAAATATGTACTACAACTTTAATTAAGAGTATAAGACAGGTTGAGATAGCAAAAACTACAAGAAGATTAAATTGTTAAAACTAAAAGCTAAAGACTATCAGTACAGTTTCATTAGTAAGTTTAAGACTTAGAGATATAATATTT
This sequence comes from Cetraspora pellucida, assembly GCA_910591915.1. NCBI lineage: Eukaryota > Fungi > Glomeromycota > Glomeromycetes > Diversisporales > Gigasporaceae > Cetraspora > Cetraspora pellucida. Next base: position 17,147 of record CAJVQA010001832.1, read on the forward strand.
GCAGAATATATATAAAATGCTAAGCTGAACAAGTTTATTTAAAATGTCAAAATAGATTGTCTTAGTAAAATAAATAGTTATAAATGTTTTTAGACAAATGATTTTTTAGTTAATTTTTGTATAATGAATTTACAAAAAGAGTTTTTTATAGTTCTCAGTTTCTTTCTTCTTTACTTATTATTTCTATTACTAATTCAATTGTTTTAGAAAATTTTACTTCAAGTAAAGCTACTAACAAACTTACATTTATCTCTTATTATAACTATTCTTACTAACAACTATCCTTTTATACTAATAGCTCAGTAATTAACATTGCCATTGACCAATATACAATGAATATTAGTTGAATCCAAGTTAATAATAATAATCAAACTATTAACTCTTTCTCTGCTAAAATATAATTCTGGTTCTCATCTTACAAAGCTAAACTTTTTTCAATTATTACTGCAATTTTAACAGCTTCATATAATTTAGTAGTTAACATTTTTACTAATTCTTAATTAGTAATTTTCAAATTCAATAATCTATTTAAATTCAATTTATAGCCTATTTGACATACTTTTTCAAATATTATTATCTTTCACAAAGTGCAGGCTCACTTAGATAATAATCTTAATAAGCAAGCAGACTCTTTTGCCAAACAATACCTATCATCACTACTTCTCTTATTTAATTATACAAACTTTTATAATTCTTATTATATTCTCTAATAGAAGCTTTATTAAACAAATATGTAAAGCCTACATATTAGCTATATAAATATTACAAAAACATAATAGCAAGTGGTTATATTTTAATTAAGATATTGACTAAAGATTTACTTGGCTTTATTTTAATTATAATCAAAAACTCTCATATAATATTACTAATTTTAGACTTAACTAACTAAAATTCTTTAAAATCAAAATCCTTCTTAACAAGCTATTAATATACCAATTATTTTATATTATTTATCCAAACCAATATTCAGATACTAACTGTTTTCATTGTAATCTATCTAACTCTCATTTCTATTAGCAAATTGTCTTTAACAAATTATTTGATCTTATACTTACCAAAAAATGATCTAATTCATAAAATTCTTTATTACTTAGCTCTTAATCTTTTATACATCTTAGCTAATATACTTTATTTCAACTTTACTCTTAAAGAACTTATTCCAAAATTACTTATATTAGCAATTCAAAATTCTGACATATTATATAAAACTGCTTCTCAAGTTATTATTAATATTTTTTTTAATATTAATGAACAATTATATAAGCAATTATAGAAACATATTGTATTTATTTCTTTAACTAAAAAAATAACAAAATAGATTACAATCTCAACTAATTAACAAACCTTTAACATCATTCAATTTAGCAACTAGACATACATATTTTTGAAAAAACTATACTTACTTATGTCTCTGTAGACTTTCAGATTAATTATATATTTACTCTAATATATACTTTTCTATCAGCTAGACAATTCATAAAATTAACATTTGGGGAGGTGCCAGTAGAAACCAAGCAAATTGTTTCTAAGTAAATTTTTTTTAAACTTTAAAGTAAAATATTTCAACAATTATTAAACCAAACTTGATAAAAATTTTTTTATTTTAATTCTATATAGTTATAGAATTAAAATAAAAAAATTACCAAATTTGGTTTAATAGTTGTTGAGATATTTTAATTTAAAAATTTAAAAAACACACTAAAAACAATTTGCTTGGTTTCTACTGGCACCCTCCATTTGGTCTATTCTATAGATTAAATATAACATATTATCAAATTATATACTAAATATTTAAATCTAAATAAGCTTTAACCACTCTAGTAGATTTAGGTTATAGATAAATTAATCTGAGCTTTTATTCTTGCATGTAATTTTCAATTTATTTGTTTTATACAAATAGTAGTAGCTGTATAGTTAGCAGTTTAATAGTTAGCCCTAATTGCGAGTGTTGACTTCAATCATAGTATATATACATATAACTATTTTAAATTATTAATAAAGATATAAGCAAGATCTTACCTTAATATAAAAAAAAAAAGTCTATTCTTTATATCTTTATTAATTAATTAATTTATATAAATATATATATTCAACTCTTTCTGTAGATCACTTATACCAAAACTACAAAAAAACATTTCGATCATTTCTCAACTTCTTATTAAGTAAACCTTACTTGACCTTTTAAGTAAATTTGTTTAGCACATTTTTCTTATTCTAGCCAGCTATGTTTTAAATCTCAAAACCACCTGGCTACTAAGAAAAGTTCCAAAAACTAAGTTTTTAATTTTTGTTAGTTTATACATAATTTTATTAATTAAACTTATCTTCTTATTTATTTAAAAGTTGTTCAGCTTACTGAGCTGGACATTTTGATATATATTTAATCCAAAACAGACCAAAACTCATAGAGATACAAGCGAAAAGCAAAAACAAAAACTTGTCCTTTGTAGGTTTTTTTATTGGCAATTTTAGGAAAATTTGCAGAGGTGTCCTGGAAATTTCACTTTTCTGATATCAATTAAAATTTCCTAAACATCCAATAAGCTCATCTGAAGCCCATACACTTTTTCAAACTTTTCTAACTAGTTTAGAAACCCTTAAATTAAACAAATTTTCCTGTAAAATGCATGTAAAATCTATTTTTAGAACAAAATGCCAACCTTAACAACAGTTGCACCTGATACCATCGACTTTGACTATTTTTACCAAAAGTGTCCTAAAAGCTTTGGTATTGGTATTCTTGAAGATGCAGCTAATACATCATATTCCATCTTAGCAAACAAGCAACCAAACAATTGCTCAATTACAGAACTTAGAGGAGGAACTAAAAGTTGTCACTACTTTAAAGCACTTGAATCTAGTTTAATCATTACATGCTTCTGTGGCAAGTTCCACACTCACTTTATCTCAACTACCAACCAAACCTATAAACAAAATGAAGTTATTCTTACTAATAAAAAATCTAAAGATAAAAAATCTTTAGCAAACAATATTGCAAATTCCACCAAATTTATTCCTTATCCCCAACAGCATTACTCTCACCTATTATACACAACCATCTATGTGCTAAATGCAACTTGCCTATTGTCTGCAAAAAAATGAATAACCAGCATTACTTGGCAGCTGATGCAATCTTATATAATGATAAACCCCATCACAAAACATGTGCAAAAATTCAACAACCTATTCAACAATCAAGCTCCTCCTTTACATTCATTCAAAAACTTCAACAATTCACATTTACAACCTCATCTAATAACAACAATAGTACTACAAATGATATGGATTTAGATAATAATATCATTTATGACAACAACAATAACCAACAACAACAATAACAACAACAACAACTATTGCACCAAAACCTACTTTACTCCAAGGAACAACAGCAACAACAGCAAAAAACAAGCAAACAATAAGAAATAAACAAGCAACAACAACAACAAATACAAACCAATACTATTAATAATTAATCAAAAACTAAAGCCAATCTAATTTTTGACTGACTTGCTAATTTTCCAATTTATGACAACATGAAAGATAAATCACAACTCCAAACAAAATTCTCTAGAAAAATTTTCAACTTTCTCAAATCCTACTTACATGACTTTTATTCTGGTAAAGAAATTAAACCTAAAACTCCTAAACAAAAGGCTCTTAAAGCTAGCTTTTACCACATTATTCACAAAATGGCTGGAGACAGACCCCAGTTCCTTATTGACTTTATTTATCAAACCAATCCTAATACAGATAAAGCAATTACAATCCCTTTTGATATTCTTGAAAAAACCCTCAAAAAACTTATTCTAGCATTTACAATAATTTTGTTTACAAAACTCAGCTACTCTAAAATCTTTGCCTTTTCAGCAACTATTTCTCTATATACCAACCAAAACTGACTTCAACTTTGTATTAACCTAGCCTGTATTCATTTATATCTTTCTAACAATTATCAAGTTATCAATTATATTAAATTTGCTGAAGAATTCCAACTTCGACCTAAAAGATTTAATATAACTTCAAAAGTATCTGATTTTGATAAAGACAAACAATATGTCATAATTAGATCTGACAGCAAATTCAATATCTATCTTGACTTCAATATTCCAAAAACACTTTTCAATCAAAAACTAAATATTCCATCTTTTTCAAATTCTTTAGACCATTTAAAACAATGGTTTAAACAATTCTTTCCTACATACAACCATCAATTCACTTAATCATTAGATGAAACTAAAGTTTTTAACTCTCTAAAATATCAAATCTGACAGCAATTTATTCTTCATCTTAAAGAAACCTTACCAACTACAATGAATTTTCAACAACCCTATAATTTACAAGAACTCCTTAATGAAACCATAAAACTAGCAAACTTCTATATTCTTATTTGCAAAAAAGAAACCTGTTCTTACTTAGAACAAATAGAATCTAAAACAAAGGAAAAGAAACAGAAAATACAAATCCATCTACTATAACTCCAAAACCTCTATATCAACACAATTTCTCACAATTATTAAATGATATTTTTAAAAAATTATACAAAGATTTTTCAAAACAAGAAAATGAAATTTGAAAATAACCTGAAATTGATCCATCTATATTTTACAAAAATAGCAAAAATAATGCATCCTTCAACAAACAAATTCCTACAACTCTCCTTGATGAGCTTGCAACAGAAATGAAAAAAACTGCTTGCAAGATCAACAATGTTCTAACCAATCCTAAATAATGTAGTTACTACTTTTATCTATATCTCAATCTATACCAAAACATCGCAGCACAAAACCACTATATTGACAAACTTACCAAACAGCAAGCAGTAGAATTTATTACCTCTAAGCCCACCAGTACAGAACTATTAGCAAGAGTTTTAATCTTTTTAATTCTCTTAACAAATCATTAACATATCTACAAATTAACATCTATTACCAAGAAATAGCTTACTCAGAGGCAAACAAAATACTACAAGATAAATTCCAAATATTATACTCAATTTCCTCCTTAATTGAAGAGTCACTCTTCCTTAAGAAAACTCCTTTTTAGTAAACCTGTCTTCTACAAAACTCATAGATGCAGCCACTACCTTGCCAAAAGACACATCCTTAGTAGTTGGTAAGGAAAATGATGTAAGTGAGCAGGCAGTAAAGCCTATTTACATGAAGGACCAAGTTAATAACAGCCAGACCCAACATACAGGGCAGGCTATAGCACTCTTCACAGCTGTGCAAGCCAAGCTTCAAATGGTAAATGATTCTGTAGAAGACAATTCAACCTCTCAAGTTTCTTCTTCCAACACTTTACCTCTTGTAGAAACAAACACATACTACAACAAATTTCTACAATCATATAATCTACCTATCATATATAATTTTATAACACTTGAAAACTTCCTATCTTATTGTGACAGAGTAGCATAGTATATAGTGCACTTACTTGGAATGAAGGGTTGGATACATTAAAAAAAAAAAAAAAAAAAAAAAAAAATATATATATATATATATATATATAAATATAGTAAATAGGGAAAACTTCGAAGCAAACAATATGTTATGTGCTCATGTGATCATTGATACAGGATGGATCATAGAATCAGAATATGAGGAAATAAATTAGTAATAAATCAGTGATGTGAGGTTAAATAAATAGCACATAAATTAAATAGATCAGTAAGTGTATACAAATTAGGTAAATAGCAGATGTATAAAAAATGTCGTAATGAAAGTTAGAGACAGTGGTGTGATCGATGGGTTAATTAAAAGTTAAATATATGTGATTAGAGTTAGATGCATGTAAGTGATCGAAATATAATGTAATAAGAAAGTATAAATATAGAGATAAAATAAAGAAAAGTTAGTAAGTGTGCTTGGATTGAAAAAGCAGATACTTTGACTTTAAAATAATATACTTACCTGTTTCGGCCTTAGTGGTATTGACTTGTATATGCTTTACCTTTAAGTTAGATTTTAGTAGCCATGATTACTATTAACCTTATTGACACTATTTTCGAAAACATTCTTTCAAAAATAGCTTCAAAATATCTATCAATCAAAACAAAACTAAATTATATATATACATTAACCTTTCTGATCCTATTTTGCATGAACATCATACTATTTAACCTTTCCAATATGAAATATATAAACATTTACTCTTACTAACAACATCTAACAATACATTATTATACACCCACTCTGTCTTACTTGATCAATTGTTTCTTACAGACCTATCTTCTGAATCTTTATCTATACCAGTAACTTCTATATCTAATCATATTGTCAATAGATCTGAGACTTTTTCTCAACTTACATTTTCTAATACTTTTAACACACAATCTACCATCCACCTACCAGTAGAGAAAACATCTACATCTACTCTATATAAACCATTATACTTATCAATATGTATATACAACACATGAGGATACAATAATAATCTAAAACAACAAGTTTGGAAGGATTATTGTTTATCATATAACATCAATATAGCTAGCATTACAGAAACTAAAATTGCACAAGATAATGCAAATGCTAAATTCCCTAGATTTTAGCAGTTTACCTATTACTGGTCTTGCACTAATAACTGCAAAGCTAGAACAGCAATTATGATTCAAAAACATCTAAAACTATATGTTTACAAAACACTTCAATTTTCTGGTTATGCTATTGCTATAGATCCCTTCTTTAAACATGACTTCAAATTCTGCATCATTTCAGTTTATCTACCTAATAATGACCTTCAACTTAGACTTCTTATTCAAAATAATATTATACAATGGATTCAAGAAGCAAACACTAAAAGCATACAA
>CAJVQA010001833.1:0-23945 GCA_910591915.1 Cetraspora pellucida
AATTTTTATCCAATTAAATTCCGACTTATATTTTACTATGTAACATCATTTTTGACCAATAAAATTTGCTTATATATTATATATAAGAAGTTTATATACAAATATCTAGCTTGAATATGATTGGCCAGCCTAAAAAGTCAGCCCTTTTGGTATATAACCATAAACCCTAAACCTTAACCCTAACCCCCTATCCCTATCCCTATTCCTATCTCTACTACTACTTCTACCACTACCCCTATTACTACCCTGATATTCTTTTTCTCTAGTTTATTCTAACAATCTAGTTAATGGTACCTTTAAGTCTTCTAACCTGGAGATTCTTACTCATCTGACTACTATAACTGTATATTATAACCTTGATATTTGTTTTTCCAAGCTAGCCTTTACAATAAGGCTATCGAAGATCCAATTAACTTTCTGCTAAGGTCTTTACAAATGAACTTCTTGTTATCCAAGTTCAACAAATTTACATAGCCACCAGGACTTATTTAGTATTTGCCTATCTGTTTTGTTAATTTGCATTTCTCTGTATAATGCCATACTTACACAGATGCTTTATGACTTATCAGTTATGCTGATATGACTACCATTACAGGTATCCTAACCTAATCATTAGTTTTTTTTTTTTTTTTAAATATTAAGGTGAGTACTTGTGACCTAGGATTTTATTGATAGTATATTTGGCTAATGGTTGCATTACAACTACAAAAAGCAACTATGGGAAGAGTGTACAACTAGCCACTCATACAACTTTAGTCATTGTCTAATTTAAGTAGTTTGCCCGAAGGTTCTACACTAGCTGCTATACTTGGAACCTACTTGTAGATTCCCTATTTAACCACTCTGTTTCCGTATTCACCTATCTACCTCTGCCTAATAACGAACCTGGCCAATGCTGATGAAAATATGCCATGGCCACTAAGTCTTTAAAGCAGTTTCTTTGAACCTTTGACCTTGTACTAAACTTTCCAGAATCTTCTGCATCACATTCTTACAGCTAACCTGGTATTGCTATGGCCGAAACCAACACTGGCAGTTAGGGCGTATCATTAGACTGCTTTTGCCCTTGTAGAGTTCATCTCAACCCCAGTACTGACTTCACAACATATCCTTACTACTTTGGTATTTAATTCAAGTTCCACTAAGCTGCCATTCCAGATAGCTCAGAAAGGTAGAATAAGACTATACATCTGGTTTAAATATTTGCTGCAATGTATCCTTTTCCTCCAAAACCTGGAAATTCTGGCAGCCTGATTGGTTCATCCTGTCCCTCCCCAAGGACCAGCACATTTGCCCAGTTTCACAAGTTCTAGCTCCGTTTTACAAGTTTAGTCTTTACAGTAGCACTGTCAAAAGTTCGGGTTACCTTCCTACTCGGGTCTTCCAAGTGGGCTTCTATCTCCTTCTATTGGTTCCTATGATTTACATGGCCATGAGGACTTATTGTAAGTTTGCACCACCTGATACCAGTTTGCATTTCTTTATGTAACTACAGACCTTGTCCCAAAGGACAATGTTATGTAACTATTACACAAATGCCATGTGACCTACCAGTTATGATGGTGTAACACAGGTTACAGGTATCTTATCCCAACCAATTGCAAAAGACAATTAACCATAACACAGAGAGGATTTTCAAATTTTTCATCAATACTGAGATTTGAACTTTGGACCTGCCACTTGGGGGTTGACAACCTGACCACTTCACTAGATCACCATACCCCTTAACCTAATCATTAGTAACAGTTGCCATAATACAAATATTATATAGTTTATTATTCAAATTTTCATTGTCAATGAGATTTAAACACCCAAGCTATCACTTGGAGAGTTAACAACCTGACCATTTCATTAGGTCATCACATTTCTTCATTTTTTATTTTAATAATATATTAAAGAGTATATTGATATTTAAAGTATTTTAAATTTGAAAATATATTTTGTAATATATATTTATCAATTGATGATAATGTGACAAAAATTGATATTAAAATAGATTTAATGACAATCGATAACTGTATTTTATTGATTATTATCTTAATATCAATTTGCATTAATATTTAATATATATTAAAAATAAACCTGTTTATCGATATATATTGTTATTTATCAAATAATATATATCAATTAAATGCTATATATTGATTAATTTCTGTAAAAAAAAATTTCCAATAATACTCTTAAGTAAAATTGTTAAGCTCACTTTTCTTCCTTTAGATGTTTATATTTTGGGTTTCAACAATGTCTGGCTCTTGAAAAAAGTTTCAAAAACCAAGTTTTGGTTTTTGCTTATTTACCACATATTTTATTAAATTAACATACTTTATTCCTTAATAGAAAATTACTAAGCACCCAATTCAGTTATTTTGATAAATAATTTGCTATATACAAGCTAAAATTCACTAAAATACAACAAAAAGATAAAAATTAAAACTGTCTTTGCAGGTTTTTTCATTGACATTTTAGAAAAAACTATTGGGTTGCCTTGGAAATTTCACTTTTCTGGTATCATTTAAATTTTTCTAAACATCTAATTAGCTTTTACAAATATACCACACTTCACAGATTGCTTTTAAATAGTCTGGAAGTCTAGATAATTAAGAAATTTTTCTTAAAATTAGTATTATACAAATAATTTGTACTATTTAAATATTACAAACATTACTCTTAAAAATAGTTATATATAATGCCAAGCATTAATACTGTAGAACCTAACTCTTTTGATCTTGATAATTATATTGCCAAACATAGTAACAGTTCTGGTACTGTTACTTATAATAGCAATATCTGCACCCTTAAAGTCCTATTTATTAATTTTAATTCTAAAGCATATGACTTTCAAAACAACTTTTATTTCTGTTTTTGTAAAAAATATCATACCTACTTTGCTTTACAATACATTACTATTTCAGCACATTCTTAACCAACTTCTAAAAACAATTTTGATATATCTAACTCTATGAAAATAAACTTTGATATAAAACTTTTCAAATCTCTTAAAAGCCTCTTACGATCCAAATTCTAACCAAAACATAAAATTATTTACTTATTCTCTACCTTCTGTAGCAATATAATAAAAACCTCTACAAACTCTGTTCTTTTTAAACTATTCTCTTATCATACACATATATGCATTATATGTAAAATCAAATATATACTATGTATTATTTTTAAAGATAACAAACACTCACTTGACCCACAAGCTCTAATTTTTGTAACTAGTAAAGAAGGCTTTTCTGTTTATACACAATGCATTTCTCTTCTCAAGCTTAAATATTCAACTTACTCAATGCTTATAAACTGAGAACAATGCAATTTATATTGTAAAACCAAATGCTAGCAATTATCAGCAGAAGATAAACATATACTTTTTAAGAAATTTCTCTAAAAATTGTTCAAAAAAACCAAAACTACAAATGAATTTAAGAATAATAGTCAAACTAAAAACAACAAAATATAAAAGCCTAAAATAATAATAATCTAAAACAAAAAGATAAACAAAAAAGAAATGAAAAAGAAACTATACAAATTGTGATACAATAAATAACTTTGACTAGTTCTTAAATTATCCTATTACTTCTGAAATGCAACAATATAGCAAATTAAGCACATTTTTAGTCTTAAAAGTTTTCTTACTTCTAAAATTATAATTTGTAAATTTTAATCTTAAACAAGAAATCTTTACTGATCCAACTGATTTAAAACCTAGCAATAGACCCTTTACTAAATACTCATTTAACTACATACTCAACAAAATAACTAATAATAAATCTAAGTTTCTAACTGACTTTATTCTTGAAACTAATTCTGAGTTCAATTAATCAACCTTTATTCCTTTTAAAGTTTTGGTTAAAACTCTTAAAAGCTTAGTTGCAAAATTTACAATAGTACTTTTTACTCAACTAGACTATATATATCTTTCAATTACATTATTTTATTTTACTATATTCAACAAACAACAGAAAAAAAGTTGCCATTAATATGGCTTATTTACATTTATATCTAAATCATATTTACAAAACTATTAACTTTGAAAAATTCATGAAAAAACTTGACATCAAGCCTTTACACTTTACTTTAAATTTTGATATAGATTATACTGCAGATAAGCTACTATTTGATATTCAAAATAACAATAGATTTAACATTAAAATCACATTAAACAATCCTGCCAAAAAATTTGAGAATAATTTCAAAATTCCTTTACTTAAACCTTATATTCAAATCTATAAAGCCTGGTTTTAAAATTTTTTGATAAATACAAAATTCAATTTGAAAAATTTAATCAACAAAAAATAAGCAACTATGTTAAAATGTTAATATTTTAAAAATTTGATGAAGACTGCAAAAAACATTACTAGAAACTTATTTTCTTTCAAATACCTTATCTTTACTCCAAAAATGCTCTAAAGCTACCTTCAAAGTAGCACTTCATTATTTCTATAAATGTTATAATAAATTTTGCAATTTACTCCCAGATAACACAGAATACAAGCTTGAAAATATTTCTTAAGTTTACTTCTTTAATCATTTAAATCTCATCCAATACTAGAATTTAATTCAAAAGAATAGGAATACCCTTCTTTAAAAACTAAATTATTCCATCTTAATTAATAACTAGTAGCAACCTCCTCAAAACTAACACCTACAACTGAATTAACAAAATTAGCTACATCTACTGATAAAAGCTTTGCATTACTTAACAATGTTAATAGCAAAGTAGCCCAAACAACATACTATTTTTACCAATATTTAAAACAATATCTAAAATAGTAACTGAAAATGATGAAATTCAAGAGTTATTAAAAGAGAAAGTTTTTGAAAAATTATTGATTCTAGTACTGATCACATACCCTAGCTCATATAATTATTTATTACAAAATTTGATCTTAATTCAAAATTTCTCTTAAACAAACTAGAATCGACTACAACAAACTTTACTATCTAGAAGCAAAAAACTTTATAATAAAACATCTTAACATCTCTATTCCTACTCAATACAATAATATGCTCTTTATGCAAAACCAAAATAAATCTAAAGCTAAAAAAGAAAATCCAACTCTACTCACTACTCAGAATAATAATTCTGACAACTTCACTTCTTAAAAAGAAACAGTTAACAATCCAATACAAGACCAAGAAACTTCTTTTTAATAAGTTCTTCTACAGAAAATATTAAAGCAACTGCTATTTCTAAGATTATAATATCTTTCACTATTAGTAGACCATTCTTAGAAGAGAATAATAACAGTAGGTAAACAGTAAAGCCTATTGTAGTAAAGCATTAGGACTATAACAACCAGACCCAATATATAGGGCAGGTTATAGTATCCTTCACAGCTGTGCAAGCTGAGCTTAAAATGGTAAGCAATTCTGTAGAAGACATTACAAATACTATTTCTACTTTCAATGCTTTAATCTTTATAGAGATAGACAAATACTACAACAAATTTATAAAATACTACAACTTATCTCAAATACTGGAACCAGTTATACTTGATAATTTTATTCAAAACTTACATTACAATCTTTTTTTTAGTTTAATAAAAATATCTATAAACTCTAACAAAACAGAAATACATATTTATAAAAATGCTATAAATCAAACATTACCAAATTATACTACAATAGATACTTCTTTTTACAAAACATATGGCCACTTACCTTTACTATCTATTCTCAACTGAAAATACCTAATACAAACTCTGCCTTCTTCTCTATATCTGATTAATTACTTAATTCAAATACTTCTACACTATCTTTAACTACCTTATTATTAACTTCATTTGAATATACTTCTTTTTCAATTAAAATTGGTTTAATAAATATTAATGAACTCTTACAAGCTAATAAAAAACTTGCCTTAACTGAACTTTTACAAGAAGAAAATTTTAAAATTTTTGGACTTTTTGAAACATATCTATCACTCAAAAAAGGCAAATTCTTAAACAATCAAATTTAAAACTATGTTAGTTTCTGGAGCTTATTTACAAATCCTTATCAAGCTGGAGTTGAAATTTTTGTTTATCAAAAAATCTTCAAATATATTGCCAAGTCTTATAATTTTAATGGACATATAATTAGTCTTGATTTTTACTTCAATAATATGTCAATTCGGCTTATTCAAATATACTTCCCAACTTATGAGAGAAAACAACTTCACAAAGAAGTCCAAGATTATTTAATTTCTCTTACTCAAAATAACAAATAAAATTAATTATTATGCGTGACCTAAACAGTGTTTTAAATCCAAGAATTGACAGATTAGCTTCAAAAAAAATTATCAATTCCTGAAAGTCAAATCATTTAATAACAAATCAGCTTTCAATTTAAAGATATCTTCTGAGTTTTTTATCTAAATATTTATAATTTTACTTTTAGTTGTAACAATATACAAAGCTGAATTGATCAAATTTGGACTAATTTATTCATTACTAATATTGATTATACAGAAATCCTCACAACTAATATAATCAAATCAGTTCATCATATTATAACTCTAGAAATCTCTATTATAATTAATAAACCTAAACCTTATAAATAACACAAATGCAAAGTCTTTCTTTAGAAAAATTACACTAAAAAAAATATTAAAAACTATACTAATCAAACAACTAAAAATCTTCAACACTTAGGCTCTAAAATCTTATTAATTGCAAATCAAAATTAACTTAATACTATGTAGAATAAAATTTACAAAGCACTAATTAAAGCTTCAACTAAACATATTTCTTTTAAAAAAATTAAAACAATTAAAGAAATTAAAGACTCATCTTTATCAAAACACTTTCTACTTTATTTCTACTATAAAGAAATACAATTTCTTAAAAATCATATGGATTTACCAAATACCAAACTAAATATCTAGACTGTTTCTTTTAAACACTTTTATTCTTTCTAACCCAAGTTAAAGAAGAATTCTAATTTATTAAAACTGCATTTAATTAATAATATCAACAATTTATATATGCTAAAATTAAAGAAAAAATAGAAAATCAAAACAAATCATTTAAAAAAATACGTAAACTTTTTTATAAAAAAATATATAAAAAATACAACAATATTCATATTGATAGATTACTTCTTAACAACAATCTTCTTACAGAACATGAGAAAATACTTAATGTAATTAAACATTATTTTACTGAATATTTTAAAACTAATCTTATTGAAACTATTCCACCATCATCTGAATACTTTTTATTTTATAAACCATACTCTGTATTTGAAATCCATTATTAAAATCTCAATCATGATATATCTGAACAAGAATGGCAGAACCTAATCCTTGAACTATCTAATTAAAAAGCAGTAGAACCTCTTGAAACCTGCTATGAACATATAAAATTTACTAGCTTCAAAGCACAAAACATCTTTTGACTCTTCCTAAACAAATACTTTCAACTGCAGAAAATCCTCTCAGACTGAAAATCTTTCAATATCTTTTTAATTCCTAAAAATCAAACTGTGACTATACACTAAATCAAGTTCAACTAATCTTAATAATAGAACTCTTCAAAAAAGTTTTTACTAAAATATTCACAAACCTACTAGATTATATTATTTCAAGTATAGTCTCTTATCAAATTTAAACTTTGCAGCTACCAAAAACTTCTTGACTCATTTTCTTATACAAATCTTATATAATACAATTGAACATTATAAAGTTAATAATAAAGAAGCCTGAATTCTCTTCCAAGATATGTCCAAGGCTTTTGATAAAATTAACATATTAAGGCTTCAGAACACATATAAAAGAATAAAAATCCCCTCAACAAGAATCAACCTTATTACTGAATTACATTCTTATTACTTTGCTAAAATTATTATTGCTCATGGTCTTACTTTTCTAATACCAATCAACTCTGGTATTGAACAAAGTGAAATCTATTCACCTTTACTATAAAAAATTTATTATGACTCTATATTCTCTTTTATTTATAAAAAATACAAAAACCATTTATTCAAAATTTCATAACAATCTCCTATTGATATCATAACAAATATAACATCCTCTTCAATAATAATTTCATCATTAGCCTTTATGAATGATAATTCCTAGTATTGTGAAAATGCAAATGTAATGCAAAACATTATAAATAATACTTCTATTTTATATAAACTTAATAATATAGAAATCAATGCTTCCAAATCTGATCTTCTTCATATCAAATCCAAATTCTCATCAAACTCAACTTCTTCTCTTACAATAAGCAATCAGTTATTCTTTCTAGAAAACCTCAAGATGTAATACACTATCTTAGTATTTTTTATTATAATAAAAGTTCTCTTATACCAACTCTTAATTAAATTCAAAATAAAATTAAAAACTTTCTTATTCTTATTCAATACAAAAAATTAAAACTCTCACAAATTTCAGCACTCTTTAATCTAATTTTACAACCTTTTTTAGAATATCTGCTTCAAATTACTCTAATTCATACAAATACATTATCTTAATTTACTTGTCTATTAACTATTTATACCAAAAAAATGCTATCACTAGCCAAAAACACTAACAATATAATGCATACCAATCCACTTAATTTTAACTTACCATCCTTCAATAATATTATTCAAAAAATTAGTGAACTAATACTAAATGTATTTTTAATACACTACCAATTATCAAAAACATTTGGTATACAATGAATTAAAGACTGGCTAACTAAAATATAGTCTTCTTAACACTTAACTAATATCTTAATTAATTACTACTGTAAAATACAAAACTATACTTTATTCTTTCACCTTTCTCAATTTGCTCTAAATAATATCTTTTCTATAATTAATTTACAAATATCTCTTTATTCTTTATCAATATCAAAAAACTCTCATACTATTTATAATATCCTTCCTCTTAACCCATCTATTACTACTATTAATAGTTTTAGAAACAATAAAATTATTTTTTTAGAACAAATTACAACTACAGACAATGAAAATATTCTTTCATAAAATAATATATATTTATGTACAAATAAATCAACTAAAGGTTATCAACTACAATAGTTTAACCAAATTTTACAACTAAACTAATTTAATCTTATCAATCTTACTTGGCCTACTCTAAATCTATTTTCTACAAATTTCTTTCTTAATACAACCAAATTAATATCACTATACTTATCTGCAAACTCTTTCTTTTTTTATCAACTTTATTATATAAATAATCAACCATTCTATATCTCTCATTAAACCATTCATTAACAACCTTCTTTTTTCAAAATCTCTCTATCTACCTTAGGTCTCTCACAGCTTCTTTCAACTTTTGATTACTTTACACCAAACTATCATTCCTTCTATCTACCTTATAATCTAACCAACAAATCAAATAACCAAACAATTATTCAAATTGATTTTAGAGAAATCTTAACTTTAATCAATATATACTTACTACCTTTTAACTACCTTCTTTATTACAACCACAAATAATTTTATTATTTTACAATACTTAACTTATCCTACAACTCATCCATTCATTAATATATTAAAAATAATTAACTGATCTTAACTATCTTATTTTCTAACTCAATACAAATAAATTACATTTTTATACTGATAGTTTAATTAAAAATCTTCAAACTCCAAATATAAAATCTGGTATATGATGGATTTGCAAATATGATACATTAATAAAATTCAATGCAGCTATACAATCTTATTCTAACTCAACTTGCATTAAACTTAAAGCAATTCTTTATCTTTTATTTGTAGCTTTATCTAATACTTCTTTAAACATCTATATCGATAACACAACTGTCATTAAAAATCTCAAACAACCTATTATTCCCAAACCTATACAAACCAAAAACTGGGATATCATCTACTAAATTAATTATTTTAAACATCTCAAAAACATTACTACTACTTTCATAAAGTCAAATCACATTCTACAGACTCATTTCATAACTAAGCAGATTTACTTGCTAAACAAGCAACTTTAAAATCTATTATTAAGCTTAATATTTCAAAATTTAATACTTCAAATTACTATTTATAAAACAATCTTCTAATTTACTTTAAAGTTTGCATCTTTATTAAAAACATTATAATTATTTAAAAATTGCATAATAGTTAAATTTAAAATTCTTTCAAAATATTACCAATATTAAATGGTCTTTTCTATTTAAAATTATCTCTTCACTTAAAGATAACTCACAAAAATACTCTTTTTACATTAAAATTCTTACCAACAACTTACCAACTATACAAGACCTTAATATTCACTATTCTTATTTTTATATTACACCTTATTGTTTCTATTACACAAATATTAAAAATACTCTTCACTTTTTTTCATATCTTAGCAATACTACAAATATTTTACAATTACTTGAAAGCATTATACATGATACTCTCCAATTACTCCAAATTACTAATACATTTTCAACAACTCTATTATATATTCTTCTAAATTTTACACTTCATTTCTCAAATCCTCAATACAAATATATTTTACATACTATTACTAGAACTTATTAAACTACTATAGACAAAAACATCAAAACACTTATCAATAAACAAACAGACATTTTTTTGCTTTACCTTTAAATAAACTACTTAACTAGTATTACCAAGATTTTTGTTCTATTTGTAATATATATCAACACTAATGAAAAACTCTCGCAACATTATATTAAAATCTAAATGTACCAAAATAGATTTATCAACTCTATCCAATCCTTCAAACAATACTAAAACTCTTTCTCAACCTATAAATACCAAACCCTTAATCACAAAATGACTCTAACAGAGATACTCTCTAACAATTTGCATAATTTAATATTCAGACAATCACTCAAAGTTTCTTCCAACCTATTTTATCTAGAACCTAATTTGAAATAGTTAACTATTGTATAACATTGAAAATAGAAGGTGTAATGTCACATTGGGTGTCTAATTGTAACACAAATATAGTTTGGAAATCATTAAATTTAGAACTTATGTTTTTATATGTAATAAAGTTTCTACTTGAGCATTATTTAATAAAAAAAAATTTTATATCAATCTTTTATTGATATCATAACTAATATAACATTCTTTTCAATAACAATCTTAACATTAGCTTTTATAAATAATACCACCTGACATTGTGAAAATGTAAATATAATACAAAATATTATATATAATACCTCTGAATTATACAAATTTAATAATATAAAAATTAATACTAACAAATTGAATCTTCTTTAAATTAAACCCAAATTCTTATTAAATTCAACTCCCACTCTTTTAATAAATTAACAAAACATTCTATCTAGAAAACTACAAGATGTAATTTTATATCTTGGCATTTTTTATGATAGCAAAAGATCTTTTAAACCAACTCTTGCCAAATTTAAACCAAAATTGAAGCTTTCTTATTCTTATTTAACACAAAAAATAACACTTCACAAATTTTATCACTCTTTAACTTAATTTTACAGCCTTTATTAGAATATTAACTTTAAATTATCTTAGTTTATACAAATACACAATCTAAATTTTCTCATCTTTTACTATTTATACTAAAAAAATGCTCTTTTTAGCAAAAAATTCTAACAATATAATCCTCACTAACCTGCTTATCTTTAATTTACTAACCTTCAACAATATTATTCAAAAAGTTAGTACAGCTAATACTGAATAAATATTTAACATATTACAAATTCTTAAAAATATTAGCATTCAATAAATTAAAGAATAACTAACCAAAATATGGTCATCTTAGCTTTTATCAAATACTCTAACTAATCATTATCAAAAAATGCAAAATTACATTTTACTTTTTCATCTTTCTCAACTAGCTTTAAATAATATCTTATTCTCAATTATTTTACAAATCTTATCTTTTCTCTTATCAATACCAAAAATTACTTATATTATCTATAACATTCTTTCTACCAACCTACTAATATCTAGTATTAATAGTTTTAGAAATAATAAAATCATTTTTCTAGAACAAATTACAACTGCAAATAACAAAAATATTCTTACATAAAACAATATCTACTTATGTACAAACAAACCTAATAAAGACTGTCAGCCAAAATGGTTTACTTAAATTTTATATCTAAATCAATTTAATACTACAGCCCAAACTTGGTCTTATATAAGTCATCTTTTTATTAATACTTTTTTTAATACAATTAAACTAATATCATCACCCTCATTCTTAAACTCTTACTACTTTTATCATATATATTATATAAATAATTAAACACTATACATCTCTCAACAAGTTTCTCTACAACAACTATTATTCTTTGAAATCTCAATATCCACTTTAGGATTCTCATAACTACTACCAACTACTAACTATCTAACACTAAATTTTTATTTATTCTTTCTGTTTTATAACTCAGTTATCAAATCAAAAGATTCTATAACTATTCAAATTGATTTTAAAGAAATCCTAGCTCTGATCCATATACACAATACTACTATTATTCATTCAACTTTATTAATAAAACTACAAATATCACTTTTATCATATGAAGCTTAACTTATTCAACAATTTATCAATACACCATTATACTAAAAATAACTAACTAATCTAAATCACCTTATTATTCAACTTAATACAGATAAATTACTTTTCTATACTGATAGATCAATCAAAAATTTACAAACTTCAGAAACTAAATATGATAAAGAATGGATTGTAAATATAATATATTTATAAAATTCAATACAACTATACAATTATATTCTGATTCAACCCATATTGAACTTAAAGCAATTCTTATTCTTTTATTTACAGTTCAATCTAACATCTTCTTAAAGATTTATATTGATAATATAACTGCAATCAAAATCTGGACTTAATCACTGACTCCAAACCTATACAAACTAAAAATTAGAACATTATTCATTATATTAACTAGCTTAAATATCTTAAAAATATTACTACTACTTTTCACAAAGTTAAATCACATTCTACAGACTCTTTTTACAACCAAGCAGATTTGTTTGCCAAACAAAAAACTACAAAACTTATTCTCAAAATTAACTCAAAATTTAATACCCCAAATCACTTTATATAGAATAATTATTTAATTTCTTTTAAAGTTAACACCTTCATTAAAAACTTTATAATTATTTAAAAAATTATTAAATGGTCAAATATAAAATTTTTTTAAAATATTACAAACATCAAATGATTATTAAAATTTAAAATTATCTTTTTACTTAAAAATAACTTATAAAAATACTTTTTTTATACCAAAATTCTTACTAATAACCTACCCATTATGCAAAATCTTAATATTAGTTACACATATCTCTATACTACTTCAAACTGCTCCTATTGTATAAATACTGAAGATACTTTTATTTATTTTCATTCTTAGTAATACTATAAACATTCTACAATTATTTAAAAATACAATACAAGATACTCTAATATCACTAAAAATTACCAACACAACTTCAACAATATTATTAAATATTTTTTTAAATTTTACACTAAATACACCAAATCTTTAACTTAAATATATATTATATATCATTACTGAAACCTTTACTTCTACTACTTATGAAAGCATCAAAGCACTTATTAATAAACAAACTGATACCCTTCTACTTCAGCTTTTAAACAATCTATTAAACTGGTTTTATCAAGATCTCTGATCTACTTGCAACATTTACCAATATCAATAAGAAATATCCTATAACATTATATTAAAATCTAAATGCACTAAAGTTTATTACCAACATCACTAAATTTTTCAAATAATATAATAATCTCTTCTCAAACTATAAATACTAATTTCTTTATTACCAAATGGCTCATACAAGGTTATTCACTAACTACTTATATCTAATAATATTAAAACAATTACTTGAAGGTTTCCTTCAACCTATCCTAGCTAGAACTTAATTTGAAATAGTTAGCTATAGCACTTATAAGAAATAGAAGATATAATGTCATATTGGATATTAACTTATAACACAAATGTAGTTTAAAAATCTTTAATTTTAAAATCTATGAATCTATATATAAAAAGTTTTTACTTAAATATTATATTAATAAAAAAAAAAAAAATTTAAAAAAATTTATTTAATAAAAATTTGATACATTTCTACTAACTTATTTCTATATAATTTAGATATAAATTTAAATAATTTAAAATTATTATAGTATTAAAACTAGATTTTCTTTTTGGATTTTTTATATAATAATAATAAACTTATAAAATCTATATAAGATATTTAATACAAAATCAAATATATATATAAAATATAAAGGATATATACTTAATACTATAGTTTTAGAGATAGGGTTCCATAGTTTAATAGTCTAAATATCTTTTTTTTACAGACAAAATTAACAGTTTAATTCTTACTAAAGGCAAAACTCTATAATCTATAGAAGTATATGAAGTATGTAAAACTCTGTACCTAAGTCTATGTAAATAGAAGATTAATATACAAAAAAGTTTCTAAAAAGAGGTTTTTCAATATAAAGAGTTAGTGTTCAATACAAAAGAAATAGTAAATATATTAGAAATAGAGAGAATGTGTATTAGTAGGTAATATAATGAATATAAAAAAATCTATAAAAAAAAATAAACTTATAAAATTCAAATATTTCTAGTACTAATACTAGTTTAGTAAATATAGAATATACTAAAATTAGATAAATCTAAGAGATAATCTTGGTATTATATTTGTAAGTTTGTATCTAAAGTAAATTTAAAAAAATATACTGTAGATACTTAGTAATATCCAATGAAATGATATTTTAATATAAATAGTAATTAAGATAACTCTAACTTGATATATTACTATAATAGTAATATAAGTATTATATATATTGTGATATCAGATATTATAACTAACTATGTGAAAAATGCATGAAATGCAATAAGTACAATAAGTGTAATAAATGTAATAAGTGTAATAAGTTACATTTAAGATTGGAAATGGTATTATGGATCTGAAGAGATAGAAAAAAATAAAAGGAGAAAATAACAGATATTAAATAAATACTTGTAAATAGTTTAATTAGTTTTAATAAATATATTGTATTTGTAAGTGATGAATTTTATATTATAAATAAAGGCCAAAATGACTCTTAAAAGCAGTATGCTTTATTTGCTTTATTAAATAATAAATCTCAATACACTACATTGTACATAATAAACACTAACACTATTATTATTACAAACCTTGTAAACCCCTATAATGTCACAGTTCAAGCCCTTATACACATGACTTACCTTACTTGTATATGTTGACCCAAAGTAACTGAAAACCTTAATTCCCACAAGCCAAATCTAACACTCTCTTTTGAAAAGGTTATTTATCATATATTACATGATATATTGAATTGTAGAGTAACAGAGTTGCAATCTTTTAAACCCAACAATATATGCAATATATATTAAAAATTAGAAAATTTAAATAGAGAACTCAGAAGCAGGTCTCAGATATAGAATCTAGTAGGTACCTATAAGAGAATCCTTAATTAGATAATAACTAAAGTTATATATGTGACTAGTAATACTTTCATTAATAGACTATTGTATATAAATATGTAATTATATATTACTTAATAAATACATACAGGCAAGATTGCTACTTCAAATTGAAAAAAATACTATAATTTTAGCTTGGAACTGGGCCTTATAGTACATTTATAAAGCATGTACACTTATAGAAATACACTTATGAAAGTCTAACTGTATTATTAATATTCTTTCTTTTTAACATTGTATTATTAAAATATAATATATATCTAAATAATTTATTAATATTATTATTACTAGAAAGTATTTTCTAATGTTTTATTTTATTTAATTCTAAGTCTCAGACAAGCTTTTTAAAAAAATAATTGTTGATCATAATTCTTATGCCCATCATATTATTCTGACAATTAAATTCATATACAATATTTTCAAAATAACATAATAGTTTTGAATAATCTAATAGATGTATTAAAAATTATCTATTAGATAAAAGTAGATAATCTATTAAAATCAGGTCTAAACGGAGAGTCAGTCACTCCACAATCCAAATTCTTGCATTACCTTTCGGTTGGCTTAGTCAGAAAGAGGCATTTAGATTTGGTAGATGGTTTGGGTCCGTAGGTAAGTATTTCTTCTTTACTTGTCTTGGGTTTTTCTCTTTTGAGCTTTCTACTAACTTTATTTTCAATTACCACACTACTTCGGATAATTAAACAACAAGTTTAGCCTCAACTATCCTCAGTCCTTCGGGATAATGGAACGATATAACCACGGCTGACCCTCGTACTTTAGGATACAACAGCTGAACGGAAATGTAATAATTAGAGATGGGACACTGCGCAGTATTTCACTGCGCAGGCATTTTTTGAGGCTGCGCAGTTAATATGAATAATATATGATATTAAATATATATACAGTAAAAAGAATGATAATTACATAAGAGTTTTGATTTTCTTTGATTATCTTCTTATTCTTGCCTCTTTTACTAGTTTTCACATCTTTTACCAAATTCATTACCTTTTTCCAGTTTCACCACCTTTTAGTTTTGCCATTTCGACATTTTTTTTGGCGAAAGTCAAAACTAGAGATGGGCTTCATACGCATTTTATCCCATCAAGATTTCTCTCCTCTCGACCGTTTTTCTTTTTTGCCTTTTTTTTATCATGCGATATCCTGCGCATTCATGCGCATGTTATTATAAAATCGCATTTTTCCCATCACTAGTTAAAACTATTTCGAATTCGGCTAATAACACTAACCTAGTATCAACCTATGCTAATTCGTTGATGAAATTTTTGACCTTGACCTGTGAAGTTCATATCTCTGATAAGGCTAAGTCGGGTAAATAATAAATAATAATCCAGAATTTGGCGCTCAAATGCAGCATAGCCTCTATATACTCTAAATAAATTTTCTTTATAATAGCGAATATATTATATTTAATTTTCTATTTTGGTTTTTTTTTTAAAAAAAAAAAGATTAAAATTGCAACAAATGATTTCATATCTGATAAGGCTAAGTCGGGTAAATAATAAATAATAATCAGAATTTGGCGCTCAAATGCAGCACGGCCTCTATATAATCTAAATAAATTTTCTTTATAATAGCGAATATATTATATTTAATTTTTCTATCTTGGTTTTTTTTTAAAAAAAAAAAAGATTAAAATTGCAACAAATGATTTCATATCTGATAAGGCTAAGTCAGGTAAATAATAAATAATAATCAGAATTTGGCGCTCAAATGCAGCACAGCCTCTATATACTCTAAATAAATTTTCTTTATAATATCAAATATATTATATTTAATTTTCTATCTTGGTTTTTTTTTTAAAAAAAAAAAAGATTAAAATTGCAACAAATGATTTCATATGTATACATTATATTTTTATTAATTACAGCTATTCATGCTACCATATTTCATCTTCCGGTTAATAAATGCCCACAAGAAGATTCCCTTCGAAAATGCTTTGACCAACATTATATTAAAGGATCAGTCCACTTTCGTGATGACTTTGTTGACTATAATAAAGATATTAAATTTGAATATAATAGATTGGTTATTTATTTCCCAGTAGCATTTGTTCATCCAGTAGATATATTAGACATTCAAAATACTATTAGATGTGGAGTAAAATTGAATTTTCCTATAGTTGCAAGATCAGGCGGTCATTCTTATGAAGGTTATAGTATTGGAGATAAAGATTGTTATTTAGTCGTTGATCTTGTAAACTTTAATAAAATTACCGTCAATACAACTTCACAAATTGCTATAGTCGAGACAGGAAATATACTAGAATCACTACATTACAAATTAAGTCAGCTCTCATTTGCATTTCCAGCTGGAATTTGTTCTAATATTGGAGTTGGTGGACTTATATTAGGTGGAGTAAGTATTTATGAAAATTTTAATGTATTTCAAATTACAAAGATTATAATATTTTTCAAATAGGGAATGGGATTTCTCAATCGAAAATTTGGAATGTCATCAGATAATATTCTTGATGCACAAATAGTTTTAGCAAATGGGACAGTAGTTAACAATGCTAAAGAATACCCAGAACTTTTATGGGCTATTCGAGGTGCAGGAAATTTTGGCTATGGTATTGTTACAGCCTTAACCCTTAGAATACATCCGATCCAGAAAATTGCAACCTTTTTTCATTTTATATACGATTTTGATCAGACTCCATTAGTATTCTCAGTAGTTAATCAGCTAGGGAATAATCTTTATCAGAATTTAACATTACTGACCAAGATGGGAATCTCACAACGTTCAACCTATGTTTATGGGGTTTATCTAGGATCTGTATATGAATTACAATCTTATATACAAGACTTTATTAAATTGTCTAAACCTAAAAATGTGTCATACACTGAAGATGAATCGTATAACGTACTTATGCTTATTGATGGATTCGATCCACCTAAAGCTGGCTTTTTTAAAGTAAAATCTTTCTTTATTGATTCGACTGGGATATCTTATGAAGGAGTTAGGTACATAATGAGGTTTGTAGAAAGCTTAAAATGTCATCTACACTTTAATGTATTGCTAATTGGTGGTGGAAGAGTTAACGAGATTAAGCGAAAAGAAACTGCATTCGTCCACAGAGGTTTTTTGTACCACATAGAAATTAAAATATTTGTGACTTCTAAAACGTGTATACAGGAATTAGAAAATTTTTCACATCATTTTCAACGAAGATATGCCAATTTTGAAAGTTATCAAAATATAAATGATAAACAATTGGATAATTGGCAATGCAGATACTATGGCGAAAATTTCGAAAAATTAGTAAAAATTAAACGGGAATATGATCCGTATAATTTATTTCGATGGAATCAAAGTATACCTACTAATACTGAAATATCCTGTTATTAAGGGTAAATGATACTATTTTTAAATTAATGTTTCTTTTGTTTTTATTGAAAATTTCATCAATTAAATATATAAAGGATATCGTTCCGATTTTGCCTTGATCCCTTTTTTGATGGAAGTTATAAATTTAATTAATCTATTGTTTGGAGATGGCTAAGATCTGGTGCGGCCATAATAAGTCAAGATATAAATAAGTAGCTGCGCAACGTAGTTGCGCAAAACCAGGAATGGAAGATGGATTTTCAGATAGAGTTGCAGGTGAAACTTTTTTCGTCATAAGTTCTCCTATCGCTATTGTTGGGTTCTGAAAAGTGCGACTCGGTCGCTCCGCAATTCAAAATCTCGTGTAATATACGGTAGGTAACCTTTACGAAAGAGGGTGTTAGATTTGGCTTGTGGGTGATTAAGGCATTCGATTACTTTGGGTCAACGAGTACAAGTAGGGTAAGTCACGTGATAAAGAACTCGAATTAACAACAAAGTTTTATGGGGTTTGTAATGATAATAGTGTTAGAGTTTATTATGTACAATGTATTGGGACTTATAATTTAATAAAGCAAACGAAGCATACTGCTCCTAAGGGCCATTTCAGCCTTTACTTATAATACTTAACACTTATTACCTATTAAAACTAATTACAGTTATTTACACATATTTATTTAATATCCTTTATTTCCTTCCCTTATTCCCTATCTACCCCTTTGGATCCAAAATACTGTTTCTGATCTTAAATGTAACTTATTGCACTTATTGCACTTATTGTACCTATTACAGTATGTGCATTTTTCATGTGATTGGTCTGATATTCCAGTATCACACTATATTTAATTTTATTAATTTTATTAATTTTATTAACATTTATAATTATAACCAGTTTATCAAGATAATTAACTAATAAAATTACATAACTTTTAAAATGTTTATCATTTTAATACTGCTAGAAGACAAAAGAAAACTTCACTAAAAGAAGATTACAAACCAATAATTACATACAAAGAATTTATCATATAAAGTTAGAAAAACAGATAAATATGCATAAAGTAAGATAAATATACTATTAATTATAAAAACCCAAACCCATTAAAGAGTTAATAAGTATATGTTATTGTCTACAAAGTGGACAATAACCAAAAAATCCAACCCAGATCAGATGATCAGATAATGACGGAATGGCCACTAGCTGCGAAGCAGCCAGTGTGCCATTCCGTCATTATCCAATCATCTGATCTGGGTTGGATTTTTGGTTATGTCTGCTTTACAGATAATAACTGATTTATTCCCAGGTTCTAATTATACTTTTATATTTTTCTTTCAATTAAAAGTAACGTAATTCATATAATTTAAACTTTATATAAAAAGAATTTGATCTAAAAAAAAAAAAGGTTCTTCTTAAATCGAAAAAACTTTCATTTTATTTCAACTCATGAATTAATCGAAGAGAATATTATATCAAATATGTCAGAACATAAAAGTATTAACACAATATTCAACGATACTTAAAAAAATCAAAAATACCGATTCTTGTATCCGAAAATAGATTCGAATTTTACAAGACTATCATAAGAAAAAAAATATACTATATGAAACCCAAACATTAGCGAATAAAGAACAATTTGAGCATGAACTATTTGAATTTTTTGCTGATATTAAGCAACAGAATGGAAAACATTATAAAGTCAAATCAATTGTATTAGCTTACATCTCTCTTCGATATTTTTTATTTGAGTTCTTTCGCAAATTAAAATTTATTGAAGTTATTGCTATAGTAATTGTCTGGTACTGTTCAATAGAATTTTAACTGTTTATAATTTAAAAAAAGGAACTGGACCAATTCGAACAATTCTAAATAATTTTACTTCAAAGTATTGACATTTTTAAATAATTGACTAGAACCGAATTGACACTTTTAAATAATTAACTAGAACCGAATTGACACTTTTAAATAATTGACTATAATCGAACAATTTTAAATGCACATAATTTGAATAAAGTATTCGACCTGGTTCTGATAATTAGTATATGTAGTTATGGCCTAAAAAAGTTTTAGCCCAGTTTAGAGAAATAAAAACTCTGGATCAGCTCAGATCTGAAATCTGGGCAATAAGCATAAAAGAAAAGTATGGAAGTATAAATAAGAACTGGGAAATAAGTGAATAATATTGCGACAAATTTATGAAATACCTCAAAATTTAAAAAATTTGATTACTAATACATAAATATAGATTTTGGTTGAGATAATTAACATTTCCAAGTTGTAATATGTTATTTTAAAACTTTAAATTTAAAACCAGTTTAATTTAAATAATAATCTTAATTGTGAATATCTATTTTTAGTACAATATATTTATGTACAATTATTTATAAAATTAATTAAAATTAATTAACAAATTAGCATACTCACATCAAGTATTTCATAATATAAATAATTAATCCTAATCAGAAATTAATAAATAAATTTTTAATTAAAATTAATTAAATTATAAATTTGTAATTAATAAATTTATAATTAATAATTGTATAACATATAATTTATATTAATTTAATTATTTAATTAATTTAATAATAGGTGTGGTAACTTAGTAAAGTGATAAATTGTTAATTTTCAAGTAATAAATTAGGAGTTCAAAACCTACTGATAATAAAAATTTAAAAAACCATCTATGTTATATCAGTATTATAGGAAATAAATGATATTATGACAACAGCATTTTGTCAATCAGTTGAAATTAGTATCTATAACATGATCACACCAGCATCTGCATAATATTAGAGTTACACAAAGGAATGCAAACTAGTATTAGTCAATACAAACCCAAAACAAGTCTTTATAGTTATATAAATCTATGAAATAGGAAATTGAAGCTTATTTGGAAAGACCTGAGTAAAGAGGTAACACAGATCTTTAACAGTACTATTGTAAAAACTAAATCTAGAAAACAGATACCAATATAGAAAGAATCTGACAGATAAAAAACTTAGATGAGATATATTACCAAACAGGCTATCAGAAGTCTCAAAACAAAGGAAAAGAACCTTTGAGGTCAGATTCTAGGATACCAGGAACAGGTCATAGTCTTATCAGGCTATTTGAATTGAAAGTTTGAGATCAAAAATAGGAGTATACAATAAGTAGCTATAAAATTAATTTTGGGATTTGAGTAAACTCTGCAAAGGTGAGTCCTATTAACAAGAAACTAAATATAAGTAGTTAGTTAGTAGAAAGGCTCACTGAAACTCTACATTCAGGTAACATACTCTTAAATATATAATGGCTTGATGGATATACAGACAGGAAGGTCACAGTTAGGTTAGACAGCACTTAGAGATATAGAAACTTGTATACTATTTGTCAGTATAAGTATAAATATCAAAGTGTTTAAATAGGTAATCTCCTAGTAGATTGCAGATATAGTAGCTAGTGTAGAATCTGTTGTATAGACAAACTACTTAAAATAGACAACCAAAAGTTATATATATAACTAATTGTATACTCATCTTGTACAAGTTATGTAATCATAATTAAAATACAATAAAGACAATAGTTACTAATAACTACGGTCTTAGTATAAATGAAATAAAAAAAAATTAATTTGATGTATGATTATATGTATAATCATAATTGTTTAATTAAATTAATTACTAAAATTAGTAAAATGATACTAAAATTAATTTAAAAAATTAATTTAGTTAAAGTATTACTAATATTAGATAACCTAAATATGTATATCCATTATTTTTCTAAGAAAAATGTGTTGTGTTATTGTGAGCTTCTAAAATTTTAAGATTATAAATAGAGATAACTTGTCTGAACTTATTATTTCTTTAAATTTTTTAAGTATAAGCTATATCTAACTGAAGAGTCCTAATAAGAACAAAATCGATCTTAAACTGCTAGCTCTTTGGTAATACTAACCCTAACTCTAATGCTACAATGTAAACAAAATTCTAACTAATTAAATTTTGACTTATATTTTACTATATAATCTCATTTTTGACTAATAAAATTTGCTTATATGTCATATATAAGAAGTTTATATAAAAATATTTATCTGCAATCTAATTAGTCAGCTCTAAAAAATTAGCTTTTTTGGTATATAACTCTAATTTTATTCCTAACTTTAATTTTATTCCTAACTCTAATTCTATTACTATTCCTATCTATATCTTTATTCATATTCTTATTTATATCTCTATTCATATTTCTATTCATATTTCTATTTCAAACTCATTTATACTTTACTCTATTATTACTAATTATTCATAATTAAATATAATAACTGTACAAATACAAGAACTATACAATAAACTTACCAATTAATTAATTAATACTATATGAAAATACACAATTAGCAATTAGCTAGTAACTAACACTACAATAAAATTCTTAATTCAAATATTACAAAATATTTACAACCAAATTTGAAAATCTTACTTATTTTATTAAACTATTTAAATAAAAATAACAAAACAATATTTCTAACTAACTATCTTGTAATTAATAAACAAATTATATAAGCATATTTAGACTAATAATACAAGCCAA
Organism: Cetraspora pellucida; assembly: GCA_910591915.1. Taxonomy (NCBI): domain Eukaryota; kingdom Fungi; phylum Glomeromycota; class Glomeromycetes; order Diversisporales; family Gigasporaceae; genus Cetraspora; species Cetraspora pellucida. The sequence continues at coordinate 23,377 of CAJVQA010001833.1, forward strand.
AATAGCATATACCTACAGTTGCACTTGTAGTCTTTCTGATCAACAATATATAAAAGATTTTTATAATTCTTATATTTCCTATTACAAAAATAAGCTAATAAAAAACTAGCTAAATAGTTATCTAAATAGATAAACTATTATATCTCTACTAATCATATTTTAGATTATCAAATCTAGATAAGTTTTAACTACTTTAGTAGCTTTAAGTAGATAAATTAGATAAATTAGATAATAATTTCATCTATAGTCTGAGTCTCATTCTTGTAAATAATTTGTAAATTGGCTCTGGTCTATGTTAAATTATATAGTTAATCATAACAAATTATTAATAAAGATAAAAACAAAATCTTATTTTATTTTTTAAAAAAAAAATAATATAATATTTTTATAATACTATTTTTGTATAATATTTTATAATATTAAATATTTTTTTAAAATTTTAATAATATTAATTTTAATTAGATTAAATTATATAATCTTATTGTTATAATCTTTTTTTTTGGTGTTAAGGTGAGGCCTTGCTCATATTTTTATTAATAATTTTAACTGTATATTTTAGTACAGAAGTA
>CAJVQA010001834.1:0-23944 GCA_910591915.1 Cetraspora pellucida
TCAATTTATAAAAAATTTATCATTAGAGTTTCAGTTTGATTACAAATATTCAAATATTACTGCGGCACTCATATAGTGCAACTTATACCCCCATGCTGACCATAGTATCCCTCCGACTATAATACCCATATATACTGCTTAAATTGTAAAGTACCCTGGGTATTTTAGTCCACGCTATATGGTACTATCATATCTAGAGATGGGCAAGTTAATTACTTATTACGTAAAAAGTTAAATCACACTATGCACCAATTTAGCATGTTATTAGTTGTAAGTATATATTATTAGTAAATTGTTGCATAATGTGATTTGATTTTTTACGTAATAAGTAATTACCTTGCCCATCTCTAATTGTAAAATAATTTTTTTATATGTTGCACGCCGGGTGAAGGATCAGTCGTGTAACATCGACGGCTCCTGTTAGGTGATCTAGTTGTATAAAAACCAATCAGATTGCTGGGTCCTGTGTAACCAAAGCAAAGCGAATTTCAAATAACTCAAGATTTTGTTATAATTTCAGCTTCAAATTTTACATATATCTAAGCTCTTTTAATCTAACCTAAAGCAAACCCTAACCCCTAACATTAAATTTATTTACATATAATAAAATTTTTATAATTTTGGGTGATATTGTTGCATCTAAAGTAGTGATTTATCTAACGTAGCGCCTAGCTAAAATTAAACCCTAACTATATAGAGTGGCTTCTTTAGATAAATCGACATTTCAGATGCGACAATATCACCTAGGGTGAAAATTAGGTATAATATTATAAACTTTATTAAAAATTTTATTTATTTCTTTTAGATTGAAACTAGTTTTACTGTTGAAGAATTTTCTCAGTCTCTTGTAAAGTGTTATGGATTAACTAGAGATCCGAAGTCTGATAGCTTTATGCTCGTTCTTCATAAAATGGATAGCGATTTACGTGATTTTCTTGTAAAAAATCCAAAATTATCTTGGAAATCGAAACTGAAGATGGTTCGAAATATCGCTAATAGTATTAGAAAATTGCATAATAAAGGGAATATACATAGAGATTTACATCCAAAAAATATTTTAGTCAATGAAGATAATTGTCATTGCGTAGTTTCTGATTTTGGCCTTTGTGGTTCATCTAATCGAATTTACGGAAACGCTCCTTATATTGCACCTGAACTATGGTATGGTAAATCCCACACAAAAAAATCTGACATATATAGTTTAGGAATGATTATGTGGGAAATCTCTGCGCACAAGCCTCCATTTTATGAACTGAATTCAGGAATTGTTTTAGAAATACTTAAAGGAAAGAGACCAGATATCATTGAGGAAACTCCATCTGATTATGTAGATCTTATGATCAGATGTTGGGATGTTGATCCAGAAAATAGACCTGATGCTATAACAATTATGAAAGGGATGGAAAATTTACTTAAAGATATTTATCAAAAGGAAGATAAATTTGAATTGAAGCTTACTCCGATTATTCCTAAAAAATCCAGAAAACAGAAAATTTTAAAAAGCGGCAAAGAAATTGTTAAAATGTTCAAAGTTTTAAAAAATCTCAACAAATATAATGTTTCTACAAGAAGCATTAATATGAATAAACGTCTAATTTTATTCATGAAACATGATGAGCAAAATGTTTCCGATGATACATCTTTAATTTTTGAACAAGATCAGGAGTATTGTTTGGTTGACATTATCCCTGATGATACGTCTTTAGTATCTGAACCAGATGAAGAGTATTATCCCATGCGAAGATGTTCATATTTAATTCTGGAGTATAATGATATAATAGATGATAAAGCAAATTTAATCAATGATTATTATATATTATTAAAATAAATTTATTTCAAATCAGAGCTAAACCGATATTTAGTATCCAATGTGTTATTGTTGATTCGCAATTGTTTCGATCAAAATTTTAATACTATTATTTTTGTTGATATATTACTTTTAATGTATTTAGATCAAAAACAACATTTTGGATGGCCAGCATTTACTATATGTCGTTTTAGCCCTGTTTTAAATCTATCAAATGCATTGGATTTTTTTTTTTTTTTGGTACTGTATTAATATTTGCAATTGAACATAACTTATTCTATATTATCTATTTACATCGCATCGTCTGTATAACCATTATTAATACTAAAAAAATATGAAATATCGATGCCCATATTACACCGATATGCCCGAATTAACAAAAGTAAGAAAAGTAATAGAAGTAAGAAAAGTAAAATTCTATTACTTTTCATGTCTTAACGGCCAGTCACGTGGCAACCGTGAAGCGTCACAATAGATATTTACTGTATATTCAATTAATGTGCCCCTAAAATTGCCGCCAAACATTCATTTTTGATACCTAAAATTTCTATGCCTTTTACTATAACAACGTGCAACCTTATTGATTAGGTTTAGGGTATTTTTAATAACAGTATTGTATGTATACTTCACTCAATTTTGTGATTTATCAGCCAAATAACGGATACTTCGGGCTGCAGAAAGTCTGAGAATGTGCCTATCCTTATTATGTGATTAGTTCGGCGTCACGTCAACGTCGATCTGGTCCGGAAACACTAAAAAGGCTGCATGTAAATCAGAACATGAATAAGATAATACGTAGTATCACAATGGTGTGCTGCACCGAGGACTGTATAACAAAAGTCCAAATTTGCACAGAAAAAAAATAATTAAGTAAACAAAAATCAGAAGAAGATAAATACAGTCAGACCTCCCTAGATGCATATTCCCTAAATGCATATTCCCTAAATGCATAGTCTATGAAAGACCTCTCTAAATGCATTGTCTTGTTTGTCCCCAATTCATATGACACTTATAGATTTTTGCCTCCTTAAATGCAATACCTTTCTAAACGCAAGAGTTTTTGGCCGCCCCACGGCTATGCATTTAGAGAGGTCTGACTGTAATGAATGCTTTTTGTTTTTAACTCAATTACTATAAATTATTTTGAAGAATTTATAAAAATTTCCTAAAGTTTTTGCAGTGTATTAAAACATACTGGTCACATAAACATTATTGTATTTATATGTCAAGCTATAAATAAACAAACTGAATGAATAACATATACATTTATTTATACATTTTTGAATAAAATTTACATAAAATTCTTGCTAAGTACTTATTTTGTAGATATACTTGCCAGAAAATCTGGATAAATTCAAAGCCCAAAAAGACAGTCATTTATAAAATATAGTATAGGACACCTTAATAAATAATCAATTACTTAAAATAGATGTTACTTATACTATATTTTATCTTTTTGGGGCAGAGTTTTGAAATTTTGGTGTAGACAAGCGATAACTATAACAGTCTAGGATTTGAATAGCAAGTATACTTATAAAGAGTAAAATATTTAAAGAAATGTTAATTATATACTATTTATAATATTTAAACAAAATGTCGACGTTTATTATCATTATCATTAATACAGCAGAAACAAGGAATGTTTGTAATACAAGAATCGTTTATCTTCACCCCCCAAATGGTTTTTATACCATTAGTTGCAGATTCATCGTTCGGTCTACTTCGAACAATATTGACAAACTTATCTTCAATCTTAATAGTATGTTCAACGAAAGATTTACCTTCACTCATATCAAACTTGTTCAACGTTTCCCTTGCAGTGATGCAAGGACCAATCAAAGAATCTAACTTGTACTTTCTGATTTGTGCACTAATTTCATCTAACACTGATGAATCTTCAAGTCTTTCATATACTTTCTTCACGTAGGGATCTGATGAATACTCGAAAACCCAATACTGATCATCACTTAGAATCCAACTTGCTGGATATGATGCATTCGGAGAATCGGCCGATGTAATTAATGCGGGTTCCTCTTGAAAATAATCAAACTTCTCGACCATAGCTTGTTCACCTTTCAAGGGTATATTATGACCATGTAGTAATCTAAGTCCTAATTCAATTTTATTTTTTTTGATAATAGGGGTAATATTTTTTATTAATTCATCAAATTCGGCATTTTTATTTTTTAATTCATTATTTGCAATTTCAGGTAGTAGTAAACTATTATATTTTTCTAAACTATATTTGCTTAAAATTGCCATTTTTTTATGACAAGCTAATAAGAAAAAAAAATAAAAAAATAGAAAGTTTTGTCTTTAAATAAAATATTTACTCAATTTACATACAAGATCTATCTAATCTAAAGATGTTGATATAGATCTATTTTGATTTGGTCAAAACGGTTTTTAACATATGATAAATAAATATAAATTACACCTTTGTAATCTAATCAAATTGTGAAATTAATCAGTAACTAAAAATATATTTATTAAACACTTTGTTACATACATAGGTTTCGCATTTTACTTATTCAAGTAATTGTGGTTATGTACTTCGATAAATAACAATTTTTTTCAAAGAAAGATGTCGCACAAATACAATGAGCCTGAGTAATTTTATAGTTTCGTGTAACACAATTAATAACATCATATAATTTCTGGTTTTCATATATTTAAAGTAATGGTGTAATGTGGGGCAATTAGTATGGTGATATTTATTATGCGAAATAAATTTACGTAAGTTTTACATAAGTTTTTCTTTGCACTTTGCAAGTTCGGTTGACAGATTTAAAGTATTTATATTATAAATTTTCTGTATATTTTACATACTCCAGTTTATTTTTTGCTTAACATGGTTTGTTATTAAAATAGATGGGAAACTTTTTACTGAATCGTACCAGTGGTGTTTAACATCATGGTTCTATATCTCAAAAACTAGCTAAATAGTGTTAATATTGTTGGGAGAGCTTAGCGTATATAATGCCCGGAATGAGAAGTTATTACTGTCGGTTATGATGGCTTGTTCACGTGTATCGGTAATTTAACAAGGATCGGTTAACCAATTTATTCAGGATCAGGTAATTAATCAATTTAAGTGATAGTCATACTTATGTAATAAATTTAATTAATCGAAAAGTAATAAGGATTTTAACGGATTTTTCAATATAACGTTTATTAATTAGTTTTCATTCGAGAAATCGATTCTATTCAACCATTTAAGACATCGAAGACTGTAGATTTTATTAAAGGCTTTAAAGGCCCCTCTTTTATACTTAACGAACTATTAAGAGGCATGATGATCGAACTTTTAGATCCTTGAAACTATTAGTTTCATCCGTTAACACGGTTGCTACTAAGTTTTCGGTGATCCAAGGTTTCGCTACTTAAGACTATTACATGATCTCGGTACGATTACACTAATTTGGCTATTGCTAGAATTGAATTAAATATAACATTTATAGTGTACGTATAAAATATTATAATTAAAAGATTTGGTTAATCGTTTAGTATAATAAGTATCTTTTTTAAATTTGAATTAATTTCATTTGGATTCATTTTTTAATATTTGCAATTTGATTGGTTGGTATATATGTGATATTACATCACATCTGTGTAACATTGACGGTTCCACATGAGCACAATGGAATTCCAAAGAACTCATTGATAGTAGCCCATTAGGGTCCATTCGGACTATATTGACTCCATTAAGCTCTATTGCCAACTTTGTCTATATATATGAAGATATTAATCCCAAAATAGGTGCGAATTAATGAAAGGAATGTAAAAACTCAAAGTCGCTTCATATAGTCTTCGGACATATGTGAAAAAAAGATCAATTAGCATGAATAAAGCTGAAAAACAAATGAATGAAGACTTCCATGTTATACTGTACGTATGACTTCAGATTATTAATAACTTTAAAAGCCTTACCCCTCAAGCTCTTAATTTGTCTACAGCTTTATATTGTGTTTTTGTTGTTATTGTTATCATGATAAATCTCGTCCGAATCATGCATTTTGTTGTCATGTTACGCAAACTTACAAGTTTACTATATATTATCGTCTGATTGACTGATAAATTCAATTTACATTATTATACAGTTTAGAGTACTTTTTAACAAAACCAAAACAAACCATAAAAAAAAACCCCCTATATAGAAGGTTTCATTATAGCTGTAGGACTCCATAGTCAAAAACAAGATCTAATTCTCGTCCGTTTAAAAAAATTAGCTTAGTAATAAGTTGGTTTTAAGAAGTTATTTCTATACTAACTCTTTAAAACGGACGAGAATTAGATCTTATTTTTGGCTGTGGAGTCCTACAGCTCTCATGAAACCTTCCATACAGCTTTTTTCATTTCATTATGATTAGTTTTCGTTTTTTTTCAAAAGTACTCTAAACTGTATAAATAATCTAAAATTAAATTGAATTTATTAGCCAATTAGACAAACTTCTGCCTATGATACTATATATATGGTGATTGTTTTCCGGATTTCAGACAAAACTGATTCTAGTATTTGCATCGGTAGTACATTCAGGCACAAGAATTTTTAATAATCTGCTATGTATGTATATGCGTAATACGTACATACATATATCTGTACGTAATCCTTATACAAATATATTATTTTCTTTTTTTTTCATATAGATAAGCACTAAAATAAACAATTAGAGTATACGTATTTCTTATTAAACTTATTTTAACAAATTCACAAAATATATAAGTAATATCTATATCAAATGAATTGATAAAAACGTTGCAGAATAATGTTTTGTATGCCTATACGTACTAACTTTATATGTTTAGCATTACGTAAGAATGCACATAAATTATATAAGCCGAATTAATGCCAAAATGCAGTTTCCCAAACAACATGCAGAAAATGGAAGACAAATCTATTCGAACTGATGAAGTATCTGATTGCCGCCAAAGAGGAATAATCTGTAAAGGACCTAATTTAAATCCATCTCAAATTTTTAAGTCTATTTGCAATACAATTATAAATAATCCAATACTAACGATAAAAGAAGTAGATTATCTAATAAATGATCTGATAATAATTAGAGATGCACAAAACATAATAGAAGAAACTGGAGAAAAAAGGCAATGTGAATATTGTAATAAACAAGTTATCGCAATTACTTATTGCGAAGGCTGTATTCGCAATTATTTAGAAAAGCATTTTAACGAATGGACTACAAGAAATAATGAACTTGATAAATTAATCCGTGAATGTCAACTTAATGCTGTATCTCCATCACACATAATTGAATGGATTCCTTTTGAGAATTTTAAAAATATTGAATTTAAAGAAGATGGTGTTTTTTCTTCAGTGTATATTGCAAAGTGGGAAATCGGTCCATTTAAAGAATGGGATGCTGAAAAACAGGTGTTAAAGAGAGGTGACAATGACGTATATATTCTCAAAAGTTTAAAGAATTCAAAGACAGCGGATGAATTATGGCTAAAAAATGTAGGTACCGTTTTTTATGCGAACAAATATACAAGAGCCAAATGTCTTATTATAAAAACGTATATACATTACAGGGTTAGAGCCAATTTAATTTCTCGTATGTTAATCCGGCTTTAGCCAATTTAATATATGGAAAATAAAACCTGCTCTAGCTATAGTATATTAAATACAAATGGATCTTGTTTTAATTGTTTTGAAATATAGGCCTTATTTTTTGAAAAAAGTGGTAAAAAGTGGTCAGATACGCGGACAGATTGACATCGAGATTGTTTTATAGATGTAGTGGACATTTATTCAAAGTAGTATCAACTTGAGTTGCAATTTCAAGAGCCGAAGTTGACCTGACTAAAATTACTAATTAATTCGTGTTAATTTCAGCCAGGTGCAACTTCAGACATCTGAAGTTGTAACTTCAAACATGATGTATATGCGTAGAATACATATATTGGGCTCAACAAGTATTCAAGTAATCGATTGCACCAAACTCTAAACTCCACGCTAACCGGATAGAAACTAGACTAGAGACCAGTGTAGAAACTATATTTTGAGATTTATGTTCTCGCGAGAACAAATTTATTTAATTTAATGTTCTCAATAATAAATGCTTATTTATGATCCTATTTTAGTGTCATTTATCTTTTATGTTAATTCATTTTCTTTTCGAACCTTCACTCGATTTCTAATTGTAAATTTCATTCAGTATTATACATATGTATTCATATAGAAAACATATTTTCAAGCAAAATTATTTTTTTAAATCCAAACGTATACTCTCATGAGAACAAAAAATTTTCAATTCACAGGAATGGGAACCATTTTTACGTGCTACCCCGTGACAATCCGCACTACACACTTTTTTCACATATTTCAAAGTTATCACTTTTAAATAACATGTGAATTTACTAATTATTTAAATCTTTAATTCCATGTTTAGGCTATTAAGAGTCTTACTTTTGAAAGGTTTTCACAATCACTTATAAAATGTTATGGATTAACTAGAAATCACAATACACTGGATTTTATGATTGTATTTCAATGTATGGATAGTAACTTGAGTGAATTTCTTGCAAAAAAAGAATTATCTTGGAAGACAAGATTTAAAATGGTACGAAATATTTCCAATAGCATTAGAAAAATACATAATCAAGAGGAAATACATAAAAACTTACATTCAAAAAATATCCTTGTTGATGAAGCTAAACCTCATTGTGTGGTTGGTGATTTTGGCATATATAAACCATTAGAAAAATCGAATCAAATTTATGGAAACCTTCCTTATATTGCACCTGAAGTATTACATAATAATTCGTATACAATAAAATCAGACATTTATAGTTTAGGAATGATTATGTGGGAAATCAGCTCAGGTATGCAACCTTTCTATGATCAAATGAAAAAACCGGATAATGAACTTGCTCTTGACATAATTAATGGCATGAGACCTAAAGTTGTCGATGGGACCCCGCCTGATTACGCAGATTTAATGATTAAATGCTGGGATGCATGTCCAAAAAATAGGCCGGACGCTAAAACTATTATGAAAAAAATGGCAAACTTACTTCAAGAAATTTACGAAACTGATGGCGTTTATAAAGAACTAAAGCTTATTCCAATTAAAATATCTAAAAAGAAAATGCTAATAAATTTTGTTAAATCAAAATTTAAACGTAAAAAGAAGAAAAAATTACCTTCAAATATAGAGATTAAAAACACACTTTTAGTAACTGAAAAGAATAAAGACTCATCTTTAGCAACGGTTGAAAAAGGTAAAAGTCAAATTTCAGCCACTGAACGGGATGAAAGCCTACTTTTAGTTACTGCACAAAATAAAAGTCGAATTTATGAATTTGAAAATTTATAAGAGCCAAGAAATACAGCTTAAGGTAATATATTATTCTTAAAAATTATTTTATTTATTATTAAAATTTTGTGACATGCATGGTGCCCGAATTATATGTTTTGATATGCATATTATATTGATGAAAAAATACATTTATGCCACGCAGACTTATGCAATCTGTTTCATGTCATTGGCTAGTTTTATGTATTATATCATTGTGAAATAACGTTTACAGGCGTTATTTCGAGATACAACTCTTCTGGAGAGTTAAGAATTATTTTTTAAAAATCGGCAAAATTAAATTATAGCTCTCTAGAAATGATGTGTTTCCCCGGGGCGTTATTTCGCGACAATAGGGTAACATGCCATCTCAGATTTAATTTTATATAACAAAAATTATTTTTATATCAAAAGTTTTTCTTACAGCTTTTTTTAATATTTTAAGACACCATACGCGGTGAATGATTCAATATGCTTAAACATCTTTTGTTTTAGTTGTTTAAATTAATGATTATAATATTAAGAAATATCGATAAACACTAGTTTATTACGGAGGATATAATGGGGAGCCTATTTTTAGATAGATGATCATTAAGTTATATAATATATAACCAATATATTTACCTTATATAAATGTATACTCAATTTAAAATAAAATTAAATAATAAATGTTTAAATATTTGAACTAACAGTCAGCGGACATGTCGTTTACAATCGCAAACGTATTGATCAAATTAAATGACGTGCTTAAATTTTATAAGTAAATTTAAAAAAAAAAACTTTTATCAAAATTAAAATAAAAATCAAATTTAAATTTTAGTTACTTATTCTCGAGTTCCTGAAGATCCTTTATACAAAGTTTGAGTAACAGTTAATGATAAAGTTAAAAATAATCTTGATCCTAAAGTTGAAAGTTTCTTTACTATGTTCCTTAAGTCAAAAAAACTAACCCACTATAAAATATTTTGTCATAATTATTTTGACGATGAGTCGGTCTTTGAATTTAAGGAACATATATTATTATAATTATTGACAGTGTGTCAGTCTTTGACTAAGAAACATTGTAAATAAACGTTCAACTTTAGGGTTAAGATTATTTTTAACTTTATCATTAACTATTAGTTAAATTTCGTACAAAGAATCTTCAGATACCCAAGAATAAGTATCAGAAGTTTTTAACTTAACTTTTATATTAAATTTCGAAGAAAAATAAAAAAAAAATTTATAAAATATATATATAAGGGACAGTTTTCAGCAGCTGCTCAGATTGTCCCTGTGGAGGGGGATAAAGATCTTGAGATAAATCGTGATGACGAGTAAGCATTTTGACCGGTTGATGGCAGCTGTGTTAAACTATTAGTAGATCTAAATTACCGTTTAGTCCATTTTCTTGCTTTAAACTGAAAGTGAATACTAAAGATTTTGAGATAAGTGTCAGATAAGCTGATGGCAGCTATGTTTACAGTAGGTGATATCATTTTGAAAAAAGATTGTTTGAAGCCTTATCGTAATAATGCTGATACCATTGATAAATCGGATTTGATTATCATGCAATTCTGCAGGTGATCTTAAGATGTAATCCTGAAAATTCAAGAATTTTCTTGAACTTGACAGGGTAACTGGTGCATGCGTTTTGCTCAACTGGGTAAAATTTGCCACCCGAATGTTAACGAGCATCGTTTTGGTACGTCATTCTGACCTGTATAAGATGATATAGGAAAAAATATTTGCCAGAATCATATCAAATTTATTAAAACAATATCGCATAATCTGAAATAAATTTGGGTTGTGCATTTTACCCAGTTTGTTTGATCTGTACCAATACTTTATAAGTATCAAGATCTGTGATTGGATTATCCGATAGATCACCTACCGAATAAAAAAGGAATTAATTTACAAAAAAAGATGCTTTAGTATAATTGGTAGGGATACTTTTTGATTAATTATTTGCTGGTTTAATGAATGATTGGTGAATGTTTATTAGTAGATTTAGATGTATATAGATATATTTATCTTTGATTATTATTTTTTTTTTTTACACAGCACTATATTTGTGGATAATCATGATCACTGCGATCATCATTGAAATGATTAATTGACATAAGTAATGTAAATCTAAGCAATTTTGAAGGAAGTGTATAAAAATAATTAGAAGCTTTGGGATTTGACAGATGAAAATAAAAAAACTGTCTTGATTAGCAGTTTAGGATTATGTGAAGAAAAGTAATGACTGAACTTATCTTTATATCAAAAAAGTCATTTCCTAAAATTTTGTAGTAAAAGTTGTTTTGTAAAAAAATAAAAAATTTTTTGATATAAAAAAAGTATTTTATATTCTTGCATGTTTGTGAAATATAAAAATGTTTTAATTTCTTTTTAGTTAACAAAGTATTTATTGAACATATTGAAGTTACTATTATAGTATAAATTATTGTAAAAAAAACAATGTCCTGTTATTTTACACTATTGTAAAAGTCAAATATGTTAAGTAAAATGAAACTAAAGATACAAAATTGATTTCAGTATAGGCTATTAGTGTGTATCCTATTAGATATAAAGACTGTAAAATAGAAATGATCTTATTTGTACTATGTAATCTTAATAAATGAAACCTCAAATCTAAGTTATTTATAAAAGAGGTAAATACTATTCCATTAAAGAAAAAATTATACTTAATTATTATGTTAGTGTTATAAGACCAAAAGTATTAAAAAAATTAAGTTTTATATTATTTAAAATTTTTAATAATAATTAGAAATAATTAAATAATAAGTGTTACTTAGATGTTGGCCATGACCTTATCTCATTTAATTATTAAAGATTCAGAATCAAGTAAATGCCTTTTAAAAATATTATTCATAGAATCTCTTCAAGAAAAAATATCTGTAATTGAAAATATTAAAGATTCAGTAATAGAAATAAACATAATAGATTATGCTTTTAGTCTAGATTACAGTTACATTATTAATACAGTTTTTTTGCATACTAATTCATGATTTGAACATCTTAAATCAACTATCAATTTATAGAAATTGGTTATATTTGTAGTTGAATATATAGAAGTTATAGATGAAATCTTCTATATTAATATGAAAGATATTAATTATGCTAATATTAAGAAAAAAATTTTTAATGCAAGTTTTTCTAAACTCCATTAAACTTTAATTAATTTGTCAAAATCCAAACTCTTAAATATTCACCAAAAATATGACTAAAAATTCAAAAAATAAACTTGTAATTCAATTATCAAACTTAGTTAATGCTGAAAGTGAGACTTCTGCAAAATGCAAAAGAACTGAAGAATCATATAAATACCAACCAGAAATTGAAAATATTGACTCTACAATTAATTGAAATTTATAACAAATAGTAATTCAACCAAAAGCATCAAACTATGAAAAAATCAAAAAGTTTTATTCTTAATTAAAGAAAAGATAAAGAACAAATAACACAAAATATTAAAAAATACTCAAAATTTAGACTAAGAAATGTTAACTTCAATGAAAAATAAATATAACTAGCATATAAAATTAATGTTTTTAATATATTAAAAAAACATAAATCAAATATAAAGAACAAAATTAGGTAATATATATATATTTTTTTGAAATTATTAAATAAGTATTTTTTTTTCTTACATTACATAATATATCTTTTTATTTCAATATAAGAATTTATATTTACTACAGGTTAAATCATATTTCAAATAAACTTATTATTGAAAAGATTTTTTAACTAAAATAAATTCTATCTAACAAGTAAAAAAAAAATAAGAATATAAAAAAAATTAAATTGAATTCTCTAACAAATATATGCTTAATATTTATAAATATATATAATATAATTAATTAACTTAGTCAAATTAAATAGCTAAATTAATAAAATTTTGAAAAATAAGCTTAATTGACTCTTAATAAAAATGAATAAAAATTGGAATCAATATTTTAAATTTATTATTATATATATACTTTATAAGATTCTTAATTGAAAATATATATTATTGAATCAAACCAATTTGCATAATAAATAGATTTATATTAGTATCAAGAAGTTATTAGAATTAAAACTATTATAAAATTTTAAATTTATATAATGGGAACAGATTATTAAACTAACTTTTTATCAAATTTAACAGATTATCAGTTTTAAGAATATTGATTTTAAGAGATTCAATAATATTATACCAAATTCAAAATTTTGTAAATTTAAAATTTATTTAAATCTATTTTAAACTTAAAATAAGAGTATCTAAAAATTTTATTATAATATTTCACATCTTGAATTATTTCTTTAATCAATTTGATTAGTCAAAGATCATTCTTAGATTGATATTTATCAGTTATTATTTAGTTGACTAAACCAATAAAGCTTATTCTTATAATATTAATTTAGTTAATCAATAATGTAAGTCTTGACTATTGATACTAAATATGTATATAAATTATTTAATATTTATTTAGTATACTTAAAATTAAAATAGAATTACAAGTCCAATAAATTATTTATTTTTTAATTTTGCTAGTACAATTATGATTACTATTTTAAAACATGTTTATTTTCAATTTTGATACCATATTTACTGATAAAGTATATAGACTAAATTATAGCTATAATAAACTTTTTCTATAAATTACTTTACCAAAACTAAACAAAAGAAAAAAAATTTTTTATTAAAAATAAAGCAATAACTACTAAGTAAACCAACTTTGGACTATTAATTAAACTTGTTCTATATAGTAAACATAATCTAAAAAAGATACAAATCTCAAGAAAAATTTTTATTAGTAGTTCTAAATTACAATAACATTAAAAATGATACTATAATAAACAACTCGTATTTTAGCAAAAGTGGTCCTGAGAACCTTTATATCTTTATTAACTCAACATATAAATTTAAAATAGCAGTTTTAAAAAATAGCAGTTTCAAAAAATAGCAAAAAAACTACAGATAATCTAAAACTAACCTATCACAAATTTCAAACCAAACAAACTTCCAAGATATTTTTTTTTCTTAATTAGTTTATTTTACTAGAAAATCTAACAGCTAAAGTAATCCTATATTCACAATCTTAACTGCTAATCTTTCTATTGAATATGTAAAAAAATTCATCAATATTACTAAAAAAACCTATTTAAACTTACCTTTACAGTTACCTTTCTTATTTCTAGCTTCACTAACAAATATCTTTTTACTATAAATCTTATCAAATTTGATCACATATCTAACCTTACTATGTTTTCAACCTAATGGTTATATAAACACAAAGAATCTTTCTAATTAATACTCTTTGATCTTATAACAACAAGAAACAACTCTATAAATATTAGTGTCAAATATTCTAGAAGCAAATATAATTGTAATCTTAATTTAACAATTCAGTTATATAAAAAAAAACCAAAAAGAATTTAAGACATTTAAATTTAATAAAGATCTCTTACTTATACTATACAATATAATTACAAAACTAGATATAGAAAATGAACTATCACAAACAAGCAATATTTTACAAGATAATAAGAACTATCACAAACAAGCAATATTTTACAAGGTGATAAGCTAACATTCGCCTTACAGCTAGTCTTGCAACAAACATTAAACAAACATAATCATTAGCTACTACATAACACAATACTGCTTAGGCTATACAAAACACCAATACTAAAAGAAACAAACACCTTTCTGTCTTACAACACAACCCTACCAAAACTATCAGACAAATAACTAAGTCTTCTAAAACTTAATCAACATCTAGTCTACATCAAAGTAAAAAATAATTTAAGATTCAATTACTTAATATACAAACAATATCTAAACTAGAACCATCCAATACTATAGCTACAGCATCACTAATCTTTAAAACTACAATATCTGAACTAGGACTATCCAATACTATAGCTACAGTATCACTAATCTTTACATCCACAATATCTTATAACCTTGATAATACCAGATCTATATATAGCTAAATTACTCAAAAACAACTTAACATCTTTAGGTTTAATAATATTAA
This sequence comes from Cetraspora pellucida, assembly GCA_910591915.1. Taxonomy (NCBI): domain Eukaryota; kingdom Fungi; phylum Glomeromycota; class Glomeromycetes; order Diversisporales; family Gigasporaceae; genus Cetraspora; species Cetraspora pellucida. Next base: position 15,132 of record CAJVQA010001834.1, read on the forward strand.
TAACTCAGAATAGGCAGAGACCATACAGTTCAGAATTACAGACCAAATCAATACTTTATTTGATTAACAAACTTGATCATATGAGAAAATTGCTAAAACACTTCAAACACTAGCTAGAATTCAGAATTTCATTAATTATAAACTAGTTACTATATCAACTGAATTTGTAATTCCATCAGCAATATTTCTTAAATTTAGATACCTTGACACCAGGTTCTTTATTACTTTTATCAGAAACCCAAATACTACTTCTGCATATTAAAAAAAATATACTAACCTATACAATAATGCTTTAGCTATATATAAACAGACTAATTAAATTACAATTACAAATGCAACTATATAAAAACCATCAATACTATGCTCAAGCAAATGCTTATTATATAATATCTCTCTAATCTTAATCATACCTTTTATATTACCTTTATGATCTACAAAACTATCTATTATGTAAGTTGCTTCTTGCAAATTCAAAATAAAAATGAACAAACTTCCAAGAAAATTAGAGCTGTAATCACTAATGCACTTCAAAAAAAACTCATATTACTACTATAAGACTTTAGTAAAATACCAAAACATATCAAAGCTATCCTACTATTTACACTTATAATTATACAAAGATTATATACAAAGGCTACTATTAATGGACAAGAAAAATTTACAAGTTCAATAAATTAATAGACAACTATTTTGCAAACCTTTTTACATTATCTAAAAGATACCAAGAACTTCTTTTAGAACTATCAACCTATTTTCAAATATCAAACAAATAATTATTACAATATCTTTTATACTTTAGATGCAAACTGGCAGATTATTATACTTTTACTACAATTTTAATCTCTTATTTTTAGCTTCTACTATTTAAAAAACTATTGCCTATTACATATTAGAAACTAAACTATAAAGTTAGAAGTTTTTTTTTCTTCAACTCATTTATATCCAAAGTATTATTAGCTAAGGCTGTAATACAATTAAAAGAATACTACATATTTAACTACTTTCTAGTAATTATTTTATTACCAAACCATCCTTGTCAACTAAAACTGAATTTATTTACATAGATTTATTTATTTTTTTTTTTAAATAATAAGGTGAGTACTTGCGACCCAGGATTTTATTGATAGACATTCAGCTAATAGTTGCATTACAACCACAGGGGGCAACTATGGAAAGATTGTACAACTAACCACTCGTACAACTTTAGTTATTGTCTAATTTAAGTAGTCAGCCCAAAGGTTCTACACTAGCTGCCATACCTGGAACCTGCTTGTAGGTTCCCTATTTAACTACTCTGTTCCCGTATCCACCCACTTACCTACACTTACCAAGATGCCCCGGTTGATACCAGTTCAAATATGCCATAGTCACTAAGTCTTTAAAGCAGTTTACTCACATGAGGAACCTTTGACCTTGTATTATACCTTTCAGAATCTTTTGTATCTCATTCTTTCAGCTGACCTGATATCGCTATAGCCAAGACCAACACTGGCAGTTAGAGTGTAACATTAAACTGCTATGCCCTTGTAAAGTTCACCCCAACCCCGATACTGACTTCACAACATATTCCTATTACTTTGGTATTCAATTCAAGTTCTACCAAGCTCCCAAACCAGATAGCCTGGAAAGGCAGGTCGTAACCATACACTTTTGGTTTACATGTTTGCCAGCATATAACCTTTTCCTCCAAAACCCAGAAATTCTGGCGGCCTGGTTTGTTCTATTCGGCCCCTTCTCAAAGGCTGGCTTTTTGTCCAGTTTCACAAGTTCTAGCTCCATTTCATAGGTCTAGTCTTACAGTAGCACCATCGAAAGTTTGGGTTACCTCTTTACTCGGGTCTTCTAAGTGGGCTTCCGTCCTCCTACCTGGTTCCCATGATTTACACAGCCTAAGAACTTATCTTGGGTTTACACTGCCCAGTACCAGATTGTGTTCCTTCATACAACATTGCATGAATGCCTAGACCTTCCAGTCAGGCTAGTATGACATGGGTTACAGATATCCTATCCCAACTAATCACAGAAGACAGTTAGCTGTAACACAGAAAGAATTGCAAATTTTCGCTGTTACTAGGATTTGAACTCTAGACCTGCCACTTGGGAGTTGACAACATTTACATAGATTTATACTTTACCTATTCAATAATTGATGATACAATAGGAAAAACATTTTTTAAGAAAATCTCTTAATGTTATTATGTTCAGTTCCTACTACCTGATCATATAATGCAAGCAAACCCTATAGACAAACCAATTTTACCAACTGACAGCCAAGAACTTGCCAAGCTTAATATTATACTACCAATTACAACACTTTAACAACTTAAATTGCAAAAATACTTTAATAGCATTTTTACTTTAAACAACTACCATTATCCTGAATTAATATTATAAATCCTTTTGCTCAAAATACAGATCAAGCAGACAAAACAAACAAAACAAGCACTCCCACTTATACCAGATAATATTGAAAATATCAACTTAACATTATTGCTAAACAATATATGACTTTCAATAATTTTACAACCACAAATTATATCAACAATACAAATTCTTAAACAAATATATACAATAAAAACAATTTTCTACTCTTTACTTAACCTACCACTATTGCTTATTTCTATTGAAAAATATTCAATTCTCCCACTATATCACCTAATTAGTTACCTATAATAAACATAATGGTCATAGATATTTCCTAATAATATGTCAACACATTACTCCAATCAGCAAAGCAATACATATATACAATAGCATATAACTATTGCAACACATAACATCCAAGAATACAACAATATTACTAAAAGAGAACTATGGCTAAACTATTGCATTAGCCAACAATTTGATATTTATATTCTTTACAGAAACAAAACTAGCACAATCTCAATCCACTTACCTTACACTTTATAATAATAACTACAAATGTTTTATGTCAAACAACAATACTACTAACCCAAACCACTCTAGAGAATCAAGTGCAGAAACAATAGTTCTTATCAACTAGTTACTTACAACATATATTTACAATATACAAACTCTTAATGGTCTGTTATTGCAATTGATCTCTACCTACTATATAAAAACAATTTCTAAATTATATCTACATACTACTAAACAATTCTAATGTTAATAAACAAACACAAAACCAAATTATTTTTTAAATTACATAAATACAAAAACTTAATATTATATTATTAATTATAAAAGGCTTCAACCAAAACCTTAATAAGCCATCATAATCTACTTTATAAAAATATCTTTTATTATACAACTTTATTTCTTTATTATACACTTATTATTCCAACTCTTTGACTTGGACATATAATAATCTCTCTAGTCAAATTGATAAAATTTGGTTTCACAACAAATTTCATATACATTTACAATTTTTAATATTATAAATCCAATCAGAATTATAGATACTAATCACTATATTATTTATACTAATTTTTAAATACAAATCAAACCAGCCAAACAACACAAAATACAAATATAAAATATTTAAATATAATTTTATGACTAATAAACTATAAGAGCAATTTTAGCAAAAAAGTTATCAACTTTTATTCTCTTTCACTGAAGTGGCAGCTTCTGCATTTACAACAAATCAACTTTGGCATCAAATTTAATCTACAGTGCTTACTGCAGCAAACACACATATATCTTTTACCTTTTATTCTCAAAAACAATTTACCTACTACTTCAAAAACACATTCTATACTAAATATTTGTAGCAACATACTTTACATTCTTATCAACCTTCAACATTCTTCTTATAATAGTAACTTAATTAATATTGCAACAATTAATACTATCAACCAAAAAATATAAACCATACAACTTTTTACAAACTTACCTATTTCACCTCTTACTATAACTGATATTAATTCTAATTAACTCTTTATTACTATTAATATAATAAAAAATTTTTGCAAAACACTATATCATACTTGTGATTCAGAAAACATACAGGCAATTTTACAACAAATTGCATAACATGTTCAAACACATTACAACAATTTTACTTCAAATATAACAACTATGATTAAAAGTATAATTAATCATTACACAGATTCTATACCATTTGATAATATAAAACTTCAGAACTCTATAATTACAGAGCCAAAAAAAATTCATCAACATATTAAAAACCATTTTGCAAACTTAACTAAACATAAACCACACAATTTAGCTCTCTGATAACAATGAAAAAGTGAATATACTCCCAAAACCAACATATATCTGTTATGGTATAATACACTAACAGACTCTATAACCTAACAAAAAATAATCAGTACAATTAATCTATTACAAACAAAAAAGCAACAGAACCTACACTTATTTCCAATGAAATGCTCAAACATGCTCACTACATATCATTAAACTTCTTACAATCCTGTTTAATAAATGGTTAAATACTACAAAAATACCAACTGCTTGAAAACAAAGCAAAATATATCCAATATCCAAAAACTCATCATTACAGACTAACTCAATCACATCAGACCTATAACTCTTCTTAAGCATATATAAAAAATTTTTACTAAAATTATTACTAACAGACTTACTAAAATAATATTTAAATATCCTATTCTCAATTTATATAACTTTGTTGTACTACTATACTTATCTCTGCACAACTTATTCAAATTCTTACAAACATACTTCAAAAAACACAAACACAAAATAAAGAAATCTGGCTTCTTGCTCAGGACATAAGCAAAACATATAACTCTATACATATTTCACTTCTGCAATATGCACTTAACTGAATAAAAATTTTTCGAAACATATTACAATTTATAGTACCAGGAACAGAGTATGGAGATGTAGTATATAGTTTACAAACAACTTAAAAATGCATATACAATTCTCAGTATATGATTGAGTAATTTGTTATTGTTATTTTATGTAGTACTTCAAACTATACTTTAAAAGATAGGTACCTGGAACAAATGTTTTTGTATTTAAAATCTTAAAATTGATTAGTCCATATAACTTATTCATTATTCAATATTTTTAAAAAAACTTAAATGAGCATATACATTTGTAAAATCAAAGATGCTATATTAAAGGATAGTAAATATAAGTTTTTAGGTACAAAAATTAGTGTCCCAATATAAATTTAAATGCCTTAATGCTAAATATTTAGTAATTTTTATTTTTTTTTATCGAATTTTTTATTAGGTTAATAAAATGATAATTACTGATCATTAAAAACTTAATTAAAAGAACTTGTTAATCATTTTAAATACAGATATTTTTTATAGATTTTTGCAAAGCCCTAGAATTTTGGATTAGATTCATTAGAACTAACTAATGCTAGCTAACCAACTATATAGCAGTCAGATATTAACTTCATTAATAGTGTCAAAGGTAAAGATAGGACACTGCATAGACATTTATTAAGACTGTACAGTGCAATTTTCATAATTCTGGCCAGCTTTATAATTCAGGTTTAAATTACCAATTGGAAATTGGTTCAGATTAGTCTGAAAAAAAAATTGATCTACATCACTTAATTAATAGAATCCATCATTCATAATTTTTATCAAATGTGCAAATCATTTAACTATATTTAAAGTTGTTTTGTTCTAAATCTGGCCAAATGATCTGCAAATTTAACCAAAATTATTAATTCACTGATATGCAGAAAAAAAGAAAAAAAAATGCAAAACAACAAAAACTGATGTTTAAACTAACTTTAAAGCATTAATTAAAAATAATGAGAGCCCAACTTTACATATATAAAGTAGATGTTTTATATATATAAATATGAAACTTAATAAGTAAAAGGCTCTAGGGACTGATATTGTGCATGCTATGCAGTCTGCATAGTTCTAGTTAAAGATAAAACTGACATCTCATAAAACCTGTAAAATGGATGTCATAGTGGCATACTTACTTAATTTAAGATGCTCATAATAATCTATTTGAACATGTATGCCTGGCTCTAAGGAGCTATATGACAGTATATAAGCCTCTATGCAGGACCTCATTACTTCTTCTAAATAAAGAAAAGTTGATCTGAACCAACCTGTTCATGCTAAGAATGATAATAACTTTACTTACTTTACTTGGATTAGATGTAAGGCAATGTCAATAGGTATGTGATTAAAGACAAAATGATGAATTCTGGCCTTAAGATAGTGAAACTAAAACATTACTTATTAGTTTTATAAAAACTGTAAAAAATGGTAAAGTAAAAAAGGCTGTATAAAAGGAATAAAGATTAGAACAAAAATGGTCAGAAAATGTTAGAAATAATAAAAAGAGTTGTAGTTTAGTGCAGGTTCTTCTTGCAGTCAATTCATTATAAAAGAAATAGAATTTTCTTTACCCAAAAGTAGAGTTCAAGCCTATAGTTTAGAGTTGTATAATAATATAACTCTATAATTGTATTGCTCTTACAAGATAATGCAACTAATAAAAGCTCTTTTGAACCAATACAATACACTTTTTAAAAAAAAATTGTAATACTCATTTTGTAATACACCTCATTGATCATCTTGATCTTGTGCCAAATCAAAAAACTATCTTTATATCTTTGAGAAATATTATATAGCATAATTATTTTTCAAGTAACAATTTATCACATTTGCATCATCTCTGAACTTAACTATAAAACCTTTAACAACTCAGTTATTGAAATTCAAACCAATCTTCAGATTGTAAGTACTATTAGCTTTTTTTATAAAGAGTTATTTTCTTATACTAGGAATAGATTGCAATGAAGCATATAATTTTTTGTAACTAAAATGGTGTCTTATAGATTTCTCATATTTTTGGTTTCATGTGACAATATTGCGCAGCTACTTATTAATATTTACAACAACTGATATAATTCAGTTATTACAAATCTTGGTCCTACATCTAGCTATCAGGTGCAAAATAGTATAAACTAAGAAGAACCAATCACATCATTGCTCTGGCATATCTATTATAATCAACTAATAACTTACATTTATTTCAAATTCTACAGCTATAGCATATTAACAATATTTACTTAAACTAAACACCTATTTATATATCATATCTTAGTACTTGCCTATATGAATAACATCTTATAACTAGCTTCTGATAAACATACTCTTCAACAAATAGTAAAATCAGCTAAATCCTTTTACAACATGCTCAACATTATTATCAATCCTACTAAATCAATCTTAGCAACAAATCAAACTAAAGATCTAAATTCTATAATCAACTTTGCCAATACAACCATATATATTATATCTCTAAAGCATACTTTTAGCTATCTTGATTGCTAGTTTATACTTTTAAACTACTATAAACACATCCATAACCAAATTATTATTGAAGCTACCAATTTTATCAATACTATAAAAAACAAAAATATTGCTAAAAAACAAACAATCTATATAATTAATATAGTACTAATATCTAACTTTTCTTATAAGACTATAAATATATTTATGCATCAATCTATAATGCTAAAAATAACTAATTCCTATATGCAAGTTGCAAAACACAAAGTTGAACTAGCTTTAACTATACCAAACTCAACTATACTTTATTATCAAATTTACAATATTTATAGTTTATCAGATATACAAATATAAAACCATATTTCATTACTTTACATGCAACTAAACAATTCCTTAACAGCTTTATCTATTAAAATTATAATATAACATTTTTAAAATGCTATATTTTTATTTAACAATATTCTGCTTTTACCTAATTTCATATTATTTACCAAGTTCTATAATATACTTACAGCTTAAACAATCAAACCAGCACATTAGCTCAATATTCAGATTTGCAACTTTCTGAATCTCTGGCCTATACCAACTATTTACAAAAGCACTTTAACTAACACACTAATAAAATTTTGCAACAAACCAACATATATTAAATTACTAATAAAGTAAACATATATGTTATTGAAAACTGACTAATTATACAAATACACAACTACTTTTATAACTATGCATTACATATAAAATACTTAAAATAGCTATTAGACATCCCTTATATATTCCACCTTCTTCTTTATTAACAATTAATCTACAACAATTACTTGGCATCTTTCAGCCAGGCCAACTTACTGACAGCCTACAGTCTATCGCTAATTTTAACCATAACCTAACTACTATCTCATTTTATACTAATAGTTTAGTTATTGAGCTTGGTACTTCTTAATGCTCTATGGGTATAAGTTGGGTCCAAGTAGATAACTTTATAACTACTTATTCATTTCAGACACAAATTAAACTTTGGCTATGTGCTTTTAAAGCTAAAATTTTTGCTATTCTTTTAGCAATCATTACTGCTCCTAGAAACTGTTTAGTCCATATTTATACTAACTCACAATCTGTAATTTTCAAATATCACAGTATTTGCTCATTAGCTTCTAAACTTTCTTATACTTATACCCCATACTTCTCTATTTGGCAAACTTTTATTAACTTCATTAATTTATATAATATTCAGCTTACTTTTCACAAAGTTAATGCACACCAAGATGATCATTTAATAATCTTGCTGACCATCTTGCTCACAGTCACCAAATACTACCCTTCCTAACATTTTTAAGTAACAACCCTTATAACTATGCATATATTTTGTTTATTGACCAATTTCCTATTGAGATTCCTATTCAATGCTCTATATGTACTATCTGTCAAGCTTATATTATAACACTTTGAACATCTTAACATCATTTTCAACAATGGTCTACCATTGCATCCAATATTAACTAGAAAGCCACCTGGCTTTATATTAATAATAATCAAAAAGTTTCTAACTTTGCATATAGCTTCTATTCCTCTACTTTAAAAACCTTTTGT
>CAJVQA010001835.1:0-23944 GCA_910591915.1 Cetraspora pellucida
AAACTTAATGTTATTTTGGGTCTGCTTTCTTTTTCTTTAAGTTATTAAAATAGGTTTTCTAAGTTAGTTCTTGCTCGTTGCTAATATTTTGGTCTTGTCCGTTTTTGGAAAAAAGGATCAGCGGGAAGAGTGAATTTTACTTAATTGAAAATTAATATATATTGAATGAGTATTGGTAGTGTATTAAATAGAAAACCTTTTATTTATTTAATAATATAATTTAGATTTTTAAGATTTTAGTTAGCTAAAATAATTTTAGTAGAGAATAAATATTAAAAATTACAAATTGTTGTTTTTTTATTAAAAATAAATTTAATAACTGAATTAATAATACTAAAATTTTATATCAAATAGTTTTAAGAAATTTAGTAGTTTGAATAAAAAAAAATAAGTAATTTAAAAATACTAGAATAATATAACTAGTATGTTGAAAGAGAATCTTAATAATATATAATCTTAAAAGTTAACTACAAATTGTTATAATAATATAAACAAAATATCTAAGTAGAGATTTGGATTTATAAGAAAAAATATATATACTTTACTTATATTATATTTAAAAAAGTTAGAATTATTTTCAAATTATTTATTAACTAAAAATAATCTAAAAAGATATGAATAAAATCTAATTATATATTGTAATATTGAAAAAAATAAAAATTTATAGTATTAAAAGAACTTGTAACAGAAATCAAGATAATAAATGTTAATATTAAAAGAAGGTTTTTTAAATAAATTAGTAAAGTTGGTATAATGTTCAATATTATATTAAATAACAATATTAATAGTAAAAAATTATTTAAGAAACAGTGTTATTTAATATAGGTTTGAGAGTTATGTTTAATTTTTAAATGAATAGATATAATCATTATTAACCTGATTCTTTATAAAAATTAAAAACTTAGATAATTAGTAAATAATATAAATAAATAAAAAATCTTAATAATAATAAAATATATATATTTATATATTATAAGAATACTTGTTGCTTAGTTTAAAAAATTTTATAATATTGTTAGTTGATTGTAATTATTAAATAAATTATAGATATATTAACAAGTTAAAATTAATGTTATAAGAATAAATTAAATATAATTATAAATATATAATTAAGATAAAAACCAAATATTGTATAATTAATGTAGTAATTTAAAAGTTGAATTGTATAAGAAATTATAATGTAACTAATTTAGAGTTAAATTTTATATATAAAAGAAACATAAGTAAATAAAATAAAAAATAACTTATATTTTATAACTAAGTAATATTAGAGTAGTTATAATTAATTCTTTGTATTAAAAAATTGAGAATTAATTTTGTAATGCAAAAAACCTCTAATTATAATTATAATAATATTTAATATGTAATCTATAATATTTGAATAAGTAAATATTTTTTTAAAAAAGTTTTAAAAATCAAAAAAATTTGGTTATATAGAATTTTATAAATTAAATATAAATAAGTTTATTAATTAGATAAAAAATACTATAAGTTATAATTTAAATATTATATAATATAAACCAAAAAATTAATTTTGTATAGTCTTAAAATTGATCCAATTAATTTTTTGATCAAATAATTATTTTATACAATACAAAATTTCTTACTATGTAAATATAATTTTATTATTAAGATATTGAAAAAATTAATTTCTAAATGTATTTAAATTTTAATTATATTATATATTAAATACAATAAAACTAAATTTCTAATCCAAACCATTAACATAGAAATAAAATTAACTAAATTATATCAAAATTCAAGTATATCTAGTGTATTTCCAATAACTTAGTGAATTAAGTTAGTAAAAAACTTATTTTTATATTATTTTTAATATACTAAATTATTTCTTTACACTATTATAACTATTTATATATAATTGAACTGTACTAGATAAATATCTAAAAACATATAATAAAAAAAGTAACATTGGTATAATTAATTTTTTCTTTCACAAACTGTATATATTATTATGTTTTCTACATGCTTCCTAATTTGTATATTCATATAATACTATTTTATTATTTATTTTGAAAAAATAAATATTATAATTTTTTTTCGAATAGTATATTTTTTATCATAAAATTTTATATTTATTAATTTATCAAAAAAATAAAATTAAGAGTATGGTAACCTAGTGAAATGGTTAGGTTGTCAATCCTCCAAGTGGTAGGTTAGGTGTTCAAATTTTATTAACAGTGAAAATTTAGATAATTACCTATGTAATATTCATATTATAGCAACTGTTACTAATGATTAGGTTAGAATATTTGTAATAGTAGTTACACTAACATGACTGGCAGGTCATGAGGTATTTGTGCAATGTTAAAGTTATACAGAAAAATACAAACTGACAAATCAAGTGATGCAAACACTAGATAAGTTTTCGTGGCCATGTAAATCTGTTGAAATTGGATAATATGAAGTTTATTTGGAAAAACCTAAGTAGAGAAGTAGTTGGATCTTTAATAGCTCTAATGTAAAAGCTAGTTTAGTGAAACAGATACCAAGGTCTAGTACTCAGTTATAGTAACCAGATGGATAAGAATCTCCAGATTGGGAGTCTTGGAGGTATCACCAATCAGACCACAGAACGAACTGGAAGAAAAGAATATTGGGCTGACCTGATATACTGATGGACTAGTTATAGTCCTATATAGACTATATGGATTGAGAGTTTGGTAAAAAGGTAGAGAAAAAAGCAAAGATATACTAAAGTACTGGGGTTATGCTATAAAGTATATGCTAAGGTCTAAGTAAACTCTACAAGAACACAGTAGTTTAATAGTTAAGCTCTGATCACAAGTATTGGTTCTGCTATAGCAATATCTAGATTAGATGTAAAAATAAGTACAGAAGACTCTAAGAGGTTTACTTTAATGATAAATTAGTTCTAAGGTTGAGACAATGATCTGAGTATCTGGGTATGATCTAGTAAGTTAATACAAGTTACAGGTACAGAGAGTTTAAATTGAAACACCTAAGCAGAAGTGTTAGGTATAGCAATTGGTAAGAAACCTTTAGGCAGACTCCTTAAATAGGTAATATAAAAAAGTTATACATGTAGTCAATTGTACACTCTCTTATAGTAGTTCATTGAATCACAATACTAATAAGTGATTAATAAAAGTCAAAAGGCCAAAGAGAACATCTTAATATCAAAAAAAAAAATAAATAAAATTTTAATAATTTAGATTTAATAAAATTTGAATTATTTTCTTATAAAAGCTGAACAACCAAACAGGAGATAATTTATACATTAAAACTAATTGAAATAAATTGATTTATTTTAGTATATAAATATAAATGAATTAGTTAGTTTGATACTAAAGAATCCAACTTTTTATGAATTAATAGAATTATAAATTATTAATAATACTTTATTCATATAAAAGTTATTGACATATATTTTACTATATATATAAAGTTTTTTATTATACATATAAAGTCTTCAAATTTTATATTAAAATATAAAATAATAGAAATAAAAATATTATTTATTGTTTAAATAAAGAATTGTATAAATGTTATGTGTCATTTCTTAATTTATATTAATTATAAAATTTAAAAAATATTCTTTTATCATCATTTATTCTTTCTACTAATAAATCCAAAAATTGATTTTTTCTGATCTGTGAGACTTTTAACTGAATATTGGAAACATACATGAACAAAGAAAAAACAAAGTTTGTGGATAGTGAATGTTATAATAAACATCTTAAGATATTAAAAATTCCACCAAGCATTCAAGTCATACAATTTATACTATGCAAAAACACATAAATTAAGAACACTTAACATAAGAATGCTTAGCTTAAAAATACTCAAAAATGCTTAATTCATATATTTCTAAAGTAAATAAAAAAAAATTAAATTTCAATTAATGTTACTGAAACTAATGCCATATTAATCTCTCTAAAAAACATTAGTTACTGATATAATTTGAATTGAAGTAATGGTGTAAATAATAATGATTTAATTCAAAAAACTTATCCAAATTCTTGCAGTTTCTGAAAAACGAATTACTGTACTAAATATTGCTCTTGTAACAAAAAAATTTATTATATACTCAAGGCAAACATTTTTAATTCCATTAGTATATCTTGTATAAATTTAAACATTTTTGGTTAAATACAATATGTATAAATATTTTTTTTTAATTTGCAAATTTTATACTAATTGAAAAATGACATGCATCAATTAATAATTGACAGATTTTAAAAATAACACATAATATAAATAATTGTATAAATAACACTAGAAAATAAAAGTCGCTTAAGCTTATATTTCTGTAAACAATAAGCATCACAATCATACTAATCCAATCATATTAATTGATAGAGAATTAGTAACTTTATTTTACTTAATTTTTTTCAAAATATTTTTGAATATATTTTTTACTCTTTATTTCATTGATGTTACCCATCAAAATACCAGGAACATACATATGTAGGGTATAGTTTTTTTTGCATCTGATTGAATAATCTATCCTCGTGACTTCAACTTGTTATTTTATACTATTTTATACATTGTCATGTGTATAATGTTCAATAATACATTAAAAATTCAGTTGAACTTTGTGTAATAAAACTTACTGTCACTATTTATGCCAGGAATAGAGTGAAACGAAATGTATGGTTATATGGAGAGTGTTCAAATACAGGCTTCTAATTGGGTATCCTGATTTATATCTTGTTTATCTGGCACGTGTTATATATTTAGGCTTGCAGAGATTTTATTTAGTTAAAAATTGTGTCGAATATGTTTTACTTATACATAATAAGTTTTTTATTATTTTAACAAAACTATCATGCAGAATAATTAATAAAGAAACTGTTGGACAATTTTAAGTAATCATTAATAATACAATAGTTTGTTATAAAATCATCAGTTGCTTTTAATCTAATTTTATTGGCCATGAATATTTGTATGATTTCTGCAATAAAATAATCATTCCACTTACTCCAATTTAACAATATCTCATATAGGTTGATCTCTTGTTATTGAGAACTATATTAAGAAGTCTATCAAAATGGTATTCAACATTACTTTTTTGATGCAGTTGGTTACTATTTATATCGTTAATACAGTTTATAACACATACTAAATCTGTGACATAATGCTTACTCGTCACAATTGATCATGGTCAACAAAATTAACTTTTTATCTTAAAATGTCATCTATAAAACTACTTTTCATGCTCTATCAAGAAAATTCCTCTCATAATTTTAACATTTATTTTTAATTCTAAATTCTTTTTTAACCTTAATTTAATATAAAAGATTTTTTTTAAAAAAAACCATACATACTATTATGATTTCTATATGACTGTTCTAATTTGCATTTTTGCACAGTACCAATTTACTATATACCCATAATAATTATTTGTCATTTTATTATATTTGAGATACTAAATTAACTAAGCTAAATATAAATAATCAGATAAAAATATAAGGACATAATATGAAAAAGATGATAACAAAAATAAAGAAATAGCATAATTATAATCCATCACATGCATGTTTAACAAGTTAGGCAAGATCAAGTTAACTTATTGGTTTACATTTCTTTATTAAAAGAAAGATGACAATTGCTTATATAAGAAATTTTATTAATTTTTTTTTCAACCAAAAAAGATCCACTCATCTTCCATGTTTTTAAAATTTTCAGAAAGTCATATATATTCTAAATTTTTTTTTACTAGAAGGAATGACAAAACAGAATAATTTAAATCACTAAATCAAATTAGTTTGATCTTACCCAATAATATTGAAACTTTAAATTTAACAAAGTGGATTCTTTATTTGACAAATATTAATAAATAAACTGTGAATTACAAAATAACCTTCCGTTCCTGGTTTTGCGTGACAGCGTCGTGCAGCTACTTATTTGATATATTTTATGTACGTACGTATCTATAAAAAGTTGTATCACACGCTTGCATTTAATGAATTATGTCATACGTACTTGTACACGTATCTATAAAAATCGTATCACACACACTTGCATTTATGAATTTACGTACATACGTAAATCGGCATTTTTGATTTAAAATGACAAATAATCTAAAACAGACTGAGATCGATTTAGAAGATAATGACACATGGAATATTTTTAGTGAAATTGTTAAAGGATTATATAAATTAGATAATGAAGAAAGATCGAAGGGCAAAAGTTTAGAACAAAGATTTAACATATTGGAACAATTTTTAGCAAAAAAGAAGCAAAATCCAGATAATGTAATTAAATGGTGCTTAGAAAATCAAATCAATCCTATGACCCAAATAATTCTTGGTCATTGTTATCGGCATGGTAAATGGATTGAAAAGGATGAACATAAGGCATTCATTTATTATCAAAACACTGCAAAAATGGAGGATGTTGAAGGAATATATATGGTTGGTTATTGTTACCGAAATGGAATTGGGGTTGAAAAGGATGGACATAAGGCATTAATTTATTATCAAAAATCGGCAGAGATGGGAGATGTTAAAGGGACATTTGCGCTTGGTAACTGTTATCGAAATGGGATTGGAGTTGAAAAGGATGAACATAAGGCATTCATTTATTATCAAAAATCGGCTGAGATGGGGGTCGCTAATGGAACATATAATGTTGGAAATTGTTATTCTGAAGGAATTGGAGTTGAAAAGAATGAACATAAGGCATTCATTTATTATCAAAAATCAGCAGAGATGGGAGTCGCTAGTGGAACATATAATGTTGGATATTGTTATGAACTTGGAATTGGAGTTAAAAAGGATGAACATAAGGCATTCATTTATTATCAAAAATCCGCAGAGATGGGGCATACTCTTGGAATGTCAACAGTAGCACAATGTTATCGAAATGGAAATGGAATTGCAAGAGATTTAGATAAGGCCAAATACTGGTATCAAAGGTAAACATCGAGTTTAATTTACTCAGAGATGTCGTGATTCGTCATAATTAAATCAATCAAATCAATCAAATCAAAAAGGTCAGATGTAATTGATTTTGTCTGGGTTAGAATTATAATAACTTAGAGTTATAACTTTAAACCCGACTCATGAACAATTACTCCTGATTTTTATTAAACGTCCACGTTGTTACTATCGTACCAGATTTTGCATATTAATATTTGTATTCATATTTGTATGGCATAAATAAATAGCAATAATTGATAACGCTAAAAAATTCTACATGTAAAAACTGCACGTAATATGATCAAATATATACGATAGTAACAACTGCTGGACTTACTAACGTCATCATATGAGAACATGATAGTCGGATATTTGTTTATTGCGATAACTTATATGAGAGAATTTATGCAATAATTTATATGATAGCTTATATTGATTTAATAAATTCTTATATTTAAATTTCCGATTAGGGAGAAGGAATTAACGTTAGGTATTATTATAATTTATTATAATTTATTAAACTACATTGTTTATTGTTATTGTTTTCTTTTAAAATCTAAACTTGATAGATTTTATAAATAATTATTAGTTACAAATGAATGGATGCATAATTCTGAAATTGATGATGATTTGAGAAATCTATTGATCGAAAATTCGTACCAGCTATCTTGGATTTCCTACGACGAATTTATGAATGTTGAAAAAATAGGTAAAGGCGGATTTGCAACTGTATATTTTGCTAGATGGTTTGATAAAAGTCAAAATACAACCGGCCCCGTTGCGCTTAAATTACTTCATAATTCAAATAATTGTCATGAAAAATTTATAAAAGAGGTAATCTTTATATTTAGTATGTTTATTAATTATTCAGAATATAATTCTTTATTTATTATTTATATTAACAATTTAAAATATATTTCATTCTAATAATAAGTTAAAAGCATACTGTGATATCGGCCTTAAAGATCCAACCTTTTTAAAATGTATTGGTATATCAAAAGATAAAGTTTCTAAAGACTATATCCTTGTAATGATGTATGCTTCAAAAGGTTGTTTGCGCGAAAATCTGCAAACTATTGCATTGATGGATTGGAATGATAAATTAAATCTGCTACAATGTATTGCATCAGATCTTCAGATAATTCATTTTCATGATCTTATTCATCGGGATTTACATAGTGGAAATATACTACTAGATAGCTTTAAAAGTGCATATATTGCGGATTTAGGACTTTCAGTAACTGCTAATATTGCATTAAAATCAAATTCTGATGGAGTTTGTGGAATTTTACCATACATTTCTCCTGAAGTTTTGAACAATCAACCATATACTAAAGCATCTGATATTTATTCATTTGGTATAATCATGTGGGAAATTTTATACGGAAACCCATTATCTTATAATCAAAAATTTTCCATGTCACAACTTTGTTTTTCAGTGTGTTGTCATGATTTAAGACCTGTTGTTAACGAAGAAGCACCACAATGTTACGTAAACCTTATGAGAAAATGTTGGGATAAATATCCAGAGAAACGTCCATCAGCAAAAGATCTATGTGAAAATTTTGAGAAATGGCAAAGTAATGAAAGTATTTTGCTAGAACTAAACGAGTCCAAAACAGTACTTGAGAATATCGAAGAATCTTACTATGAGAATATGTTCAAAGGTGGAAGCAAACTCATCAACACACAGAAAATTATAGAAAAGTTATCAGAAATGACTTTACTCAGCAAGGAAATCGATATTCTAGATGTTCCTGATCTTTGATTTTTTTTTAAAAAAAATTTTATGTATGCAATTTTTCATAAATTTATTGTAGCATTATTTCACGCTTTAAATATTATTGAATATTATTTTATTTCTTTTATTTTTTGTGGTTTAATGCAGGCTTGACGATTAGAAAACTTGCCTGTATTTTTAGATTAAGCATAAAGAATATTTATTTGTCACTTTGCCATAATGCTAGTAGATATTTCTATATATTAATAGTATTTTTAATAATAAAGTCTAGGGATAGCGAACAAAATTTCATATCGATGTGTTTTTCTTATTTGTTTAATAAAATTATCAGATCAAGCAATAATATAAATTTTTTTAAAACTTCGATAAAATTTTATACAAAAAAATATCATTCCTGCTAAGATAAAAAAAGTTAGTTTGTGTAATGTATTTTAAGAGTAATTGGTTTTTATGCTTGCTTATATTTTTATTAATTTGTGTAAAAAAAAAAATCTGTGAATTCGTAACATTTATAATTACAATATTGATAATTGTCTAAATCAATCACATTTTCCCAAACTCATAAATAAGTATAAAACAAATACTTTCAGCACAAATTATACTAGTGAAAAAAACCTAAAAGACAAATATGCGAATAATTAAAATGCTAAAAAAAGTACTCACGAAATGTGTTCAGCGAAATATAACAAATTCACTCATGATTAGAGATGGGACGCTAGGGTGTGAAATAACATAACAAATACAAACATAGTGAAGATCACAATAATTGTTTTAACCCACTTCAATTTTTTTTTGTCGGAATACTGTAGATCTTTTCCATAAAAACCTGCTATTGGCCACATTTCCTTTTTGACTAAAACAGAAAAGATTTTCGTCGAAAAATTTTACCTTGTTATGTTATACATGTTGTACTATTCTATGCACACGCGTGTATAGATTAATTTGCATAAGCCTCCCGCAATTTTTTTATCGTACTCGGGTAGTATTTATAATTTTTTGCTCGTATCACATAATATTGTTAGTCGAAATACTCTATTTGTCAAATATTTAGACAAATAGTGTCTAAATATATTTCAACATAACATTATTTTTTTGTCAAAATGTCAAAATTCTAAATTTGACTAAATGTCTAAATAGTTAACTAAATAAACATTATATGACTAAATATGAGTGACGAAAAGGAAAACCTGTAAATCATTTCACTTATTGAGTAAAATGATTTACAGGTTTTCCTTTTTTGTTACTCATATCTAAATAGTTGACTAAATAAATATTATATGACTAAATGTCTAAATAGCTAACTAAATAAATATTATAAGACTAAATGACTAAATAGTGGATTAAATAAATATTATATGACTAAATGTCTAAATTAATAATACAATAGAATCATTCTATTGTATTATTAATATAGATTTTATTGTAATTTTGAAATAAGTTATTTCAAAATTACAATAAAATCTATATTAAATTATAATAAAAATTAGTTTATAATACATATGTATAACTTTTTGCATAAGTAAAAGTAAAGTACAGTATTTATATTTATTATAGCATGTTTACCAAATTATAACATAAAATAGTTATAATATAATATATATAAACAATAATGATAGCTGATAAATGACGAAACTTTCAGCATTGACAAATGACACAACCTTTTATTAAGTAATTTCTAAATAATGAATTAATAATTAACAAAATCTCTGATGATTGGCAAAACCTATGACGAATTGACAAAACATATAATGAATTGACAAAACCTATAACAAATTAACAAAACTCTTGATAAATTAATTTGATAATATAATAATATACAGTCAACTTTCTTTTAATAATTTATAGTTATTAATAGGTTATAGAAAATAACTAAATTTGTACTAGTTAATCAGTATCATATAGCTAAAGGTTATGTGATATAGGTTAATCTTGCAAATTTAGTATTTATACAATTATATACAATAACTATTTTATTGTACAGGTTTGATGTAAAATCTTATATCAATAAATTAATAAAAAAATATAGATTGTTACATAAGACCTGTACAATAAGTTTCTTTATAACAATATCTAAATATGTCAAATTTTTTTAAAATAATACTAAAAAGTTTTATTAAATTATAACTAATATATTTATTTTTGTAAGCAATACAAACTTCTAAAAAGAAAATTGTCAATTAGAGAATATAAGATAATTTTCTTAAGCTTTATAATGATTAGTAAAATGAAAATAAATTTTTTTTCTAACTTGCAATTATATCAAGAGTAATTATATTGAATCTGAACATATATGAAAGAAGTAAAAATACTTGAAAATTTATATTTAGATCAACCTTAATGCATTAATTAAAAATAATATAAGTAAAATTTTATATATAATAAAGAATATATATTACTATAACCTTGAATACTAATGTTCTAATCTAAATTTCTACTTTTGTTTATAAAATTTAATTCTTTTTTAATTTGTGTTACTTTCAAGAATAGCTTTCTTATGCTTATTATCAATATTTATCATATAAGTAATAAAACTTTATAATAAAAATAACAATAATTTAAAAAAAAATTTAAGATTCTGAATATCTAAAAGTTGTTATAACAATACATAAAGAAGAGAGAACTTATTTTTGTAAGTAATACAATTCAAAAAAGAGTATAGCTAAGACAAAGTGAATTTTTGATGATTAATAAATGATTAACCAATCAGATTATAAAAATTTAACTAACTCAGATTAGTCTAATAAAACAAAACAAGTAAAAAAGACAAAAAATACAAGAAATAGTAGTCTAAACTATTTTGGTATACTAATAAAAAATATAGCAAAGAAAAATTTTACATGTAGACCTTTAATCTAATTTCAAAATAGCCCAATCCTAATATCTAATTAAATTTTAAAACCATATTGCTTTAGCTATCTTCAAAAAAGAAAATTTAATTTTGTAAACAAAATATATAAAAATAAAATTTTAGAGTTTGAACATTAGTATTGTATATTATAGTAGTGGATTATTTATTATTATATGAATGTTATTAAAAGAAAACCTGCATATCTAAAAATAGAATTATGGATACAATGGGAGTGTAGACTTTTTTATTTAATTCAATAAAAATTACATATAATTAAAAAACTTATAAGTTGTAACATTCTTTTAATTATATGTTATTTTCATTGAATCTATTAAAAAGTCTGAACTCTGTTGTATTTATAATTCTATATTTAGATGTGTAAGTTTTCTTTTAATGATACTTTTATATAAAATTTTATTTTTATTATTTTTAATTAGTGCACCAAGGTTGAATATTTTTTTTTCTTATTTAAATTTGCATTCTCTGACTAGCAGTTTCCTTTTTAAAAGTTTGTATTTCTTATGAAGATAAGTATATCTGTTATAATCTAATGAAGCTTTTTAATTAAATAATATTACTTTTAAAAAGTTTTAATATATTTAGAGGTTATTATAAGAAGGTTATTGAAAAAAAGTTGACTATATATCATTATGTTATCAAATTAATTCATTAAAAGTTCTGTTAATTCAGCATAAATTTCATCAATTCAGCATAAATTTTATCAATTCATCATATATTTTATTAATTCATTATAGGTTTCATTAATTGTTAAATGTTTTATTAATCATTAAGGTTTTGTTATAACAAAACCTTAACAAAACCATTTATCATTATAAAAATAATTTTATTAAGCATTATTAATAAGCAATACAATGTTGCCTTTATAACTTTCTTATGCTTTTATGTTTATTATATTTTTAATTTACTCATAATTATTATTTTTCAGATTCTTTTGTATAATATATTATTGTATTACTATAATTACCTCAACAAATATCATAATACTAAGATATTATTCTTAACTATATGATTAACCAAGCTATACTAAACTTTATAATATAACATTCATATAATTGGCTAATTTATGTTAAATCATTAACCAATTAAATTAATTGATAAATTAAATTTGTAAGCTTTTATTATTAGTAAAGCTTTGCATTTAATTTTATATTTAAAAACATAATTCTATTGTATTTTCAGTCCTTATAACCTCTATTAAAAATGCATTATAATCCTTAATTTATATAATTAATAAAACAATTAATATACAAGGCATATAATAAGAATTAAGTTAATTATTATTATTTTTTTTTTTTAATATTAATGATGAGGCTATGCCTTTAACTTTATTGAAATTCAATTAAAGTTTTTATAAAAAAAAGCTTGCTTTTAAGTTATATATAAAGAATAAAAACTCAGACATATAATCTGTGACCTAAATCTAAATTAATTATTATTAAAATAACACACAACCAATATTATTATATTATATTTTTTAAAATTAAAACTTATATATAACTTCTCAATTAGTCTTTTTAGTTGACTATTTTTAATATTTAAATCTATATATATAGCTAGTATAGTAATAAATAATAGAATATTTGCTTTTAAATAAAGTTCTTGAGGATGTTGATTATTTTTTAATTATTTTTTATAATAAATATAAGCATTCTTTCAAATCTAGAAATAGTTTTTATAGTAATTTTTTTATTAATAAAATGTTATATTCTTAAAAAGTACTTTAAACTGTATAAATAAGTTACATAGCCAATTAATTTGCATTAGCAAATTATACAAATATCTGACTATTGCTATGAATACTAAACTCATTTTAATAATTAATATGTAGTATTTCTATGATGATGATTCTATATCTAATTGCCAATTATTGATTATTAAAGAGTAAAGCTCTATTAATAATCAGTAATATAAAAAAAGAAAATAAATTTTGATCTTAAATAGAAATTTATTCAAACATTTTTAATGATAATAGCAGATTTTCTTATGTTTATAAATTTTTTGAATTCATTATGGCAGAATTCTTTTCTTTAATTTTTTTTATCTTAGCAATCTCTTCTTTATATTAAAGATGTCTAAAGTGATTCTTTAATTATAAAGATTTCCAAACACTTTAATCAATATATCAAAAAATGACATAAATAAATTTTACTTAAGGAAGAATATTTTAAGTATAATAAATATTTAATTTAAATATTAATTATAATTTGATAAAGTTTATTTTAATTTGCAGACTTTTTGTTATAAAAATCTTTTTTATATACTTGGCTTATCAAAATTTACAATTAATTGAGATTATTCAAGTAACTTTGTCATAAAGCTAATTTTTATTATCAATGAATAAATTATTATTTTATTTATTATATTAAATGTTTTTATAAACAATAAAAAAATATCAAAGCCTTAAAAAATCAATTCTAAATGCTTGCTAGCAATAAATTTACTATTCTGCCAATAATTTTTTTTTTAGATGTCACTAAAAGAAATCTGCACATCTAAAAATAAATTTTTTTATACAACAAAATGTACAATCTGATCTGAGGCATAGCTAATCACATACCAAAATAATTAGAATAATCAGTTGCAACATTCTTTTAAACATGTGTTTAGAATTGAAAGCTTATATTCTGTTTTATAAAAAAATTTATTTTTAGATATACTAGTTTTCTTTTAGTAACATTTATTTCATACAATAGTTAAATATCAATGAAGACATAAATCTAATAGCAATGGTATTTGATAAATAATGTATCACTTATTACATTTACTAGCTAATTGTATTATATCAAGAATAATATTCAAGAAAACTTTAATTACATTATAATTAGTATATTTGAATTGTTATCAAAAGATTTATATATAATGTAATTGTAGTTATATACTGTCACAATCCAAAATAGGATTGTCAATATTTCATTTAAGTTACATTACATAATGAAGTAATA
This sequence comes from Cetraspora pellucida, assembly GCA_910591915.1. Taxonomy (NCBI): domain Eukaryota; kingdom Fungi; phylum Glomeromycota; class Glomeromycetes; order Diversisporales; family Gigasporaceae; genus Cetraspora; species Cetraspora pellucida. The sequence continues at coordinate 14,458 of CAJVQA010001835.1, forward strand.
ATATATAGTAATTATTATAGCACATAGTATATAGAGCATGATTAGTAGATACAGCACATAAAGCATAATTAATAGATAGAGCACATAGAGCATAATTAGTAGATATAGCATAATCAATGTAATTAGTAGATATAGCATATAGAGTATAATTAGTAGATATAGTGTAATCAGTGTAATTAGTAGATATAGCATATAGAGTGTAATTAGTAGATATAGTGTATAGGAAAAAGTATATAAGTAATGTGGTTATAATGTAATAAAAAAAAAGTCTTACAGTATATCTAATAAAGAAATACTTACTCTTAGTACTCACCCAAATCCCACACCTCTTTTAAATACTAATTCATCTGATGTTATACAAGAGATGTTTGTTTACCCTATGAATAGAGAGTTTTAGAGTCTACAATTTCCATAATATGACAATACTATTATAGTTATTAGCTAATCACATCTGAATTGAGGGTTGAGAACACTCTATATTATATTTTATGCTATTTTGTCTAAATTATTATTTATTTGACTTTATGTATTAATTTTAAAGAAGTTGTATCATAATTATGAAATTAATTTTATAAAAATTATATAATAATTGTAAAATTAATTTTATAAAATTATATAAAGTTAGAGTAAATTAATTTATGAATATTTTAGTAATAAACCAAATATATATTAATACTATAAATTTTTGTTTTATTTAAATTTATAAAACATTTTTCAATACTTTTATAATCAACTAAATTCGGAATTTTTTGCAGTATAGATAATGCTATTAATAACATATATTATTAATTAATTATTTTAAAATACATATTACCTGTATTGCAAAAGATTTTAAATTTAATTATCAAGAATCAATTCAAACTCTGTAACAAATTTATCTTTATCAAATTCTTCAATTTTATCATTATTCAATTTCTTATCCAAATTATTATTATCATTAATATTTTTATTATCATTAATATTTTTATCATTATTATTTAGCTCAATATTATTTAAATTTATTAAATTTTCTATTTCTAGATCTTGAGCTTCAATTTCAAAATTAGCAAAATTCTCAGATTTGTTCAAATCATCAAAATTCCCTTCCTTATTATCTTTAAAAAACAAAGCAAGGTCCTGAAAAATAGCCTATATTTCCTCTTCTGTTAATTCTATTCTATAATAACTTAATTCTTGTTTTGCATTTGATATTAAATAAGAACCTATTTTTCCTATTGATTCAAAATTTTTTGTTTTTAACTTGTTATATTGGTCTTCTAAAATTAATTTACAATGTAATCATATATAATCACAACTTGCTGCATAAGGATGTACTAAAAACAGTTTAATAACCAAAGAAGAAAGTGGATCTAATTTATCTTTAATACCATTATCTGTAGTTTTTTATTATCGAATTGAGCTATCAATAACTAATATATAGAATCCATTATAAGATTCTTCATTGCAAGCATATTTATATAATTGTGTCTTTAAAATCTCTAAATCACCCTTTTAGCCTTTGATCCAACTATTTTAGTTCATAAATGGCCTGCAATTCTAGCTACTCTAGCAAATTGTGATTGTTTAATTTCAGCACCTATATTTTTTAATAAATATATATATTTAAAAAAAATTTTAAATAATAATAAATATTTAATAAATTAAAAACAATCTCGATATTTAGGATGTAAATAATATGTCAATAAATATTTGTTATAGACAAATGTATGAACTCTTTTATTAAAAATTGAAACACATTTTTAATAAAACAGTAAATTTTGATTTTGAAAAATATTTTTAATAGCAATAGTTAATTTAATATAATCTAAATAACAGTTAGCCAAATTGGTCATTTTGCTTTTAAAACATATGATAGTATTACTAATTAGTTTTAAAATATTAAAAATATCTAGAATATTGTTAAAAAATCCACAAGATTTTATATATATTTTGACAATTTTTTCAGTTTTGTTATATATGTTTTAATCTAAAATCTTTAAATATATTTATTAAAATTATTAAAATAATATGCAGAAGACTGAGATTATCACAGTCAGGTGCAATGTATAGAAAAGACTACAGTATCTTTTACAGCTGTGCAAGCTAAGCTTAAAATAATAAGCAACCTTGCAGAAACCCATTACCCATTCTTGAATTTCAACTTTTCTTCTAATTTCAAGAATTCTTTTTGTTACAATATCTTTCTAATTCACTATAATCTTCTGACTCTACCACCTAATTAAACACTTCTAAATTTTTTTTAACATCTAAAAAATAATCTATTTAATAAACCATTTAAAATCTCTATCAATACTATACTTACTAAAACATATGTTTATAAAAACTTAAACAATAGTATAATACCAAATCATATACTTTTCTCTAAATTACTTTATTATTAATACTATAACCTACTTATTAAATTATATCAACAATTTTTAATTTCTAATTTATTAACAGATTCTGATTTCTTTAATACTAACAACCCCAATATCACAAATCTTATCTCTTCTATACCACATTTACCTGATACTATTTTAATTAATAATATCTTTTTTCTTCAAACATCTCTTACACCTATAATTTCAATTCTAATAAAAATCAGTTCTCTAAATATTAACAGTTTATTTCAATATTCAAAAAAAAGCTCACTCATTGATATTATTAACCAACATAACTTTGATATCTTCAGATTATTAAAAACTTATTTTAGTTCTAAAGAAGAAAAATTCTTTAACTAAAATCTTCAAAATTATAACAGTTTCTAAAGTTCTTATAAAAATTCTTACTAAGCTGGTGTTGGAATTTTTATATACAAAAGAATCTCTAAATATATTGCTAGAATATACAATTATAATGATCATATAATTGGCTTAAATCTATATTTTAAACACAACTCTATTCATATTCTTCAAATATATCTTCTTACTTCAGAGAAAAAACAACTACATGCCAAAATTTAAGAACAAATTATTTTACTCTATAACAATTTTAACTATCAACTTATAATACTTAGTGATTTTAACAGTGTTCTAAATCCTCACCAAGATAAAAACCCTTCAAAAAATACTTCTACTTTAGAATTCCAAATTCTCAAATACTTAATCAGTCATCAATTTAAAGATATATATTGATTTTTCTTCCCTACAACATTGAACTTTACATTTTTTTGTTTAATCTCTAATAGCAGAATTGACCAAATATGAACAAATATAAATATATCTTAAATTGAATACACTGATATCCTTGAGAATATTTTATCTGAATCAGATTATAAAATTATTATTCTTGAAATTTCTATAATTATCAATAAAGCAAAACCCTCTAAATAACATAAAAGAAAAAACTTTCTTTAAAAATTCTGCTCAAAAGAAAATATTGAAAATTACTTAAATCAAACATCACAAAGTCTTTGCTAATTACAAAACCAAATATCCAACATTTTAAATCAAAATAAACTCAATATAAGCTAGAAGAAAATACTTAAAACACTTACTAAAGCTGCTTTAAAAAACATTACTTACAAAAACATTAAACCAATTCAGGAAATTAAAGATAACAAACCTTTCAAATGATATTTATTTTTTTACAGATATAAACAAATACAATATTTAAAAAACTATCTACAATCATTCAAATTTCATAATCTTCTTATTAAATACAAAACTCAATACTCTAAAAATCTTATTGATAAACTACAAACCTCTAACAACTTAAACTCTTCAATCAAATAAGAATTTAATCAAATTAAATTAGTACTTAATAGTTTTTACTAACAACAAACCCAAAAAGAAATTCAACAAAAAATCAAGAATTGCAACCAACTTTTCTAATTACAATCTAAAAAATTTTTCAAAAACATTCTTGAAAAATATAATAGTATACATATTGATAGACTACTAACAAACAACTCTTTATTAACAGAAGAAGATCTTATTAAACAAGCTATTTACACTTACTTTATTGAATACTTTAATAAAAAACCTTTTCACCAAATTCAACCTACATCTGATTATTACCAACTATACCAACCTTATTCTAAACTTGAAATACATTACCAAAATTTATTCAACAATATCTCTGATAATGAATAGCAAAATACTATTCAGAATCTTCTTCCTTAAAAAACTGCAAGTCTTCTCAAAACAAACTATAAACACATTAAATATGAAGGCTCTATTGGTCAAATTTCTTTCAAATTATTTATCAACAAATATCTTTAACTTCAAAAAATTCTATCTAATTGAAAAACATCTAATATTTTTCTTATTTCAAAAAAATTCTCATAGGACTTTATACTTAATTAAGTTCACTCAATCTTAATTATAGAATCAATGAAAAAATGGTTTACTAAAATCTTTACACAAAGAATAAATTATATTATTAACTCTAATAAACTTCTTTCTAATCTTAACTTTGCTGCTACCAAAAACTCATCAACACATATCCCTATCCAAATTATTAACAATACTATTAAACACTACAAATATTTTAACAAAGAAGCTTAAATAATATTATAAAACATGTTCAAAGCCTTTGATAAAATCAACATATCTTGATTACAGAACACTTGCAAAAGAATTAATATTTTTTTAAAAGGAATCCAACTTATTACTGAACTATATACAGACTACCAAGTAAGTATAATTACTGCACATGGTCTTACATCACCTGTTCATATCAAATCAGATATTGAACAAGGTAAAACATACTCTTCTCTTCTTTGGAAAATTTATTATAATCCAATTCTGACTTATATTCATAATAAATATAATAATCATTTACTTAAAATTACCTTCTTTTTACCACTTGAGATTATTTCTAATATATCACCTTTTTCAATAACAATATCTCCTATGGCTTTCATAGATAACACTGTTTGGTACAGTAAAAACTCTGAAACCTTCCAACAAATTTTTAACAATACACAACAACTATACAATCTTAACAACATCAAAATTAATCTAACTAAATCTGATCTTTTATATATCTCTCAAAATAAAAACAAACTAAATATTACTATATCAACTTTTTATTACAATAATCAAATAATATCTTTATATAAACTACATGAAATTATATGTTACCTTGGTATCTATTTTGATAAAAATGGTTCTACTAAACCAACTTTTGAAATGCTTCAAAACAAAATTGAAAACTTTCTCTCATTAATTAAATATAAAAAACTTATACTCAAACAAATTTTTATACTCTTTAATATAATACTACAACTATTCTTAGAATATCTACTACAGATCTTATCAATATCCAAAATACAACAACAAAAACTCTCATGACTACTTTCAATTATAACAAAAAAAAGTTTCATTTAGCAAAAAATACATCTAATATTTTTTTTATAAATTCATTGTTTTTTTAAACTTCCAACATTTTAATACTCAATTTAAAAAGTTGCAATATTAACAATCAAATATATCTTCTATTTTACTTCACTTCTTAAACATATTGGTAAAACCAGAATTAAAAACTGGCTTACTAAAATATGACAACCACTTTTTCTGCCAAATACACCCTCTAAATTCTCATTAAAAACTAAAAATTTTTCTTTTATTTTTTAACTTTCACTTTACATAACTCTAACATTTATTTTTCACTTAATAAGTTATTAAATTTATCACCAACTAACATTCTTATAATAACAAAAACAATATATAACATTCTTCAATCTAATATTTCTTCCTTTTTAACAAATAGTCTCTATAATAATAAAATACTCTTTATTGAACAAATCACAACTGCTAACAACTTATACCTTTTACCTTGAAATAATATATATATATAAACTATGAAATTTATATATAGACCTACTCTTTCTGATTTACCAAACTTCATAATCTTATTCAAAATAATACTATTCACCAAACATGGCTATATCTTAACTTATCTAATATTAATAGCTTTATTAATTCTCTCGATACAATTACATTCTTTCATCTATTATCATTAAATCAATGGTCTATTCTTTTTAACAATTTCCAAATTCTTTTTACAAAGAATTTATTTAATTTCTTCTCAATCAACAACACTGCTCATGGCTTAATAACCTTGACTTCTACTAACCTACCTATACCAATAGCTCAAACCTTCATTAATATTTCAAATATTAAGTCATCAAAAAAAAAATATCTATTCTCTTTATATTGATAATCATAAAATTCATACACTTATTAATATATTACAACAAACTTTTCTACCACTTATACTAACTCAAACTCCAATTATATATATTCCTAAAATGGAAATACAAATAATACAAAAATACATATCATTTTTCATCTAGCAAAATCAATTTATCAAATTATTTTTATTAGCAAAAAATCTTCTAAACAATACTCATTTCTATATAGATGCCTTAATTATTAATGCTCAAACATCACATTCTAAAATTGGAATTGGATAGATTTCTAAACACAATATCCAAATCAAATTTAACTATTCTATTTTTTCATATCTTGACTCTATCCAAGCAGAACTTGAAGCAATAATATATCTTCTTTTTATCTTGCCAATAAATTTACAAAATAATATACATCTGGACAATCTTTCTGTATTTAAAAATATTCAATTATTTCTATCATTACATAAATTCTTTAATATAAAAAACTGGAATATTCTATTTATTATTCATTATCATATTAAAATAAAGTCTTTTAATATTTCTCTTTATAAAATTAAATCTTATTCTAATAACTCTTTTTACAATCAAACTGATTTTCTAGCTAAACAAGGTCTAATAAATACCAAATTACATTCAACTTTAAAACAATACTTTCTCTCTACTTTACATAGTATGATTATATAATCCTTATTAAAACTTACTCTTTTTCCAAAATACTATAACTATTCAATTACTTCTTACTTGGTCACAACTTAAATATTTTCAAAACCTACTTTCTATTAAATGGTTTACCAATCTTAATATTATTAATTTACTTAATAATGATCAAATTTCTATTCATTTCAACTAAAAATAATCAATAACAACTTACCAACTATGTAAAATCTTAATATATGCTATTCCTTATTATATACTATTTCAAATTATGTTCATTGTTAATTAATCAAAGATATACTTTATCTATTAACTTGCTTTAAATAAAAATTCAATTTTTAACAAATTCTTTATAACTTAATTACAAATATTACCCAACAATTAAATATCTTTACTAAAATTACAAATATTATTTATACTATATTATTCTATTATCTTAATGCATCATTACATCTTTATTTTTTGAATTTTATTCAAGGCCTCTATCCTATATCTCTATATGACAATATTAAAATACTCTTCATAAAACAACATTACCCTTTCTTATAACCTTATTTAATGCTTCTCTTAATTGGTTCTATCAACAAATATAGCTACCATATAACATTCTTCAACAACAATGAGAAAAAGCTCATAATATACTGTAACTAACAAATCCAAATGTTCAAAAATCTACTCTTTAATTCCTACCCCTTAATCAATATTCAATACTTCAAATACATCTACTATTAACTATACTATGTCTATTAAAAACTGGCTATTCTTAGACTATTTACTTACTAACTGTATTTACTAAATGCCAAAACTATCACTTTAGGTTTTTTCCAACTTTTTTATACTTAAAATTAATTTGAAATAATTAATAATAGTGTTATATAGAAACAGAGGTGTAATGTTACATTGGGTGTCTTAAAATAAGTAGCACAAATGTAGCTTAGAAATCTTTAATGTAATTCTTCTATTACTTAATAAAGTTACTACTTTTGGCATTTCAAAAAAAAAAAAAAAAAAGAATTATTAAAATAATAAAATTATAATATATATTTAAAATATATTTACCTTTTTCAAAGATAGTTTGTAATGATATACAGAATATATACATTTATATGCACTAGTCTAGCAGGTCTTAGTATATTTTTTTAATCTATCACTATATATATTTTTGTTTGTAATTAAAGAATATAATTAATATTATGAATTAAAAAAATTAATAATTGTAGAGCACTAATAATAAATTTTTTTAGCAAGTTTATGCTTTAAAATATTATTGAAAATTAGATTCATACAATAAACAACACAATGCAAATTTAAAATATATAGTTATGTTTCAGAAATTAATTGTTACACAATTGTACAATTTGAACCACCATCAGTTACTATAGCCCAAAACTTATATGCACCAAGTTCATTAAATATTTTCTAAATACAATCTTTTAATGATTCATCAGTATGGCTCTGATTAGATAAGTCAACTAATTTTCAAAATATTTTTGTTCAGTAGATATATGAATTATGAAGTTTCATAATAATTTTTTACTTGAATCTGTCTACTTATCTAAGCCTATTTAAAAAAATATTATATATAAATAAGATTACATCTTATTTTCTTAATAGTTATTTTTCTACAACCATTTATCTAACATTATATTGGATAACAATTTATAATAATATATACAACTAATAAAATACTAAATGCTATTTGTATGAATAAATGGTTTGTAAAAAAAATAACTATTAGAAAATTGAGCATATATCATAAATAATTATAAATTTTATAAATTAAACAAATAAAGTATAAATAATACCAAGAGTTAAATTGTTGGTTTTTTCTAAAATATTTCTAAAACTTTATTAATTTTAATTATTTCAGCATTTAATAATTGACTTGCAAGCAATTGTCTTGATGGTAATTGATATCCAGGCTATAATTCTTGTAATACATTAACAAAATATGGATTGCTTATAATGTAAAAGATATATTACATACTATAAATGCTTTATTAAAGCCAAATTAATATTATTTTCATGCTGTGAGTTTAGCTTGGTGCTTTTTAAAAACTCTAATAATGATGCTTGATCACTTGCTAATTTACATTTTTTTTACTTAATTTAATATTAGATATAGTTTCTTGAGATGCTGCCTGGTTATAGCCTTGCCAATTAGCAATAAATTGAGTATAAAAATTTATAATATCATTATTTTGATTGGAATAATCTAAAGCCAACTGTTCTTCTAAATCTATAGATTTGGCATATGCCCAAAATGCACTATATTTCTTACACTGTCCTAAACAATAACCTTTTACAGAAGCACCTTTGTTGAAGAAATTCCAAACTCCTGCAAGTGGTTATTCAGCAGATTTTTTTTAAACAGATTCTTGAAGATTTTCATTTTGAGAATTTTTATCTTAAGAATTTTTACCCTAAGAATTTTTATTTTAAAAGGTATTATCTTGAAGATTTTCATTAAAATTTTCATCAAAATAAGTTTTATTTATTTTTTTTAAAAAAAAATAAAACATTACAAAAATTAAATTTATATTTTTTAAATTATTTAATTAAAAAAAAAAGGTTTATTTAAATAATTATTTTAAATACTGAATTTAAAATATGTAATGCAAACTGATACCACAAATTCAACTCTTTCTGACGATCCCTCACACCAACTTTTTTCCAAAAGTCTGACCTATGAAAACTATATAGTTATTATATTTA